>VOQK01014298.1:9205-20058 GCA_015052645.1 Benitochromis conjunctus
GATAAGAATGTACACATCCTGGACAGGGAGTAACGCTGGTTTGAACGGACAGTCAAGCAGGACATTTACCTGAAAAGGGAAAGGCCATCTCTGAACCGAGGAGGGAACCCTGGGTACATCTGTCATCTTATAATGCTGTGATTGCAGCCATCCCCCAGCTATCTGTGCATGGTACTCATGGCCATTGATCAATGGTCATGACAAACTGCATATTAATGATCATGAAACTGAGCTTGTGGCTAATTTTTAGGCAATTATGCCAGTTTCGGTCATTATGGGAATGTACTGTTGAATGTACTGAAACCTGCAGTCTGCTGAGACTGAAGAAGTCACTTGTATTAAGTGATAAAATGTTTCTACCCCTGGAAACGCTGCGTCCAAATGAACAGAATCAGCTTTCTGGGATTTCCTTACCTGGATCAAGACTGAGGGTCAAAAGTCATAAGCAGAATATTCTGAAAATTCAAAACACTAAAAGTCATTTCAGTAATGAAGCTTAAAGAGTTTCAAAAAGTAAAACAAAGTTAAGTTAAGTTAAGCACTAGAATGACAATAAAACCCAAACAGAAACTCAGACTAAAATGTTTATACAAAGAATACAAACCTCAAATATACACAACACTAGGGCCACGACACATTGTTAGTATTGGTCTTATCATGGGAGTTGTTGACATACATTAGATGATAGCAGCGATTTCTTTTAAGATTTTGAGCATGGTAAAACACTGATCAGACATCGTCTTGACGCACTTTTTGATTCATACTAATATACAGTATGGATGATGAAATACTGCAGGATTGCCACTTTTTGAGTGATATGTGTATCTAACATTGGCGTAGGCGTCATAGTATTTGTAAGTAATTGCAGTGTTTGCTTTATTTAGCAGATGGGAAGGCTTAAAGCATTTAGACAAGTATTATTACACTGCGTTAATGTTCTTTCTAGTTATTGGATTAAATGGGACAAACTTCACCCGTCTACTACATAAAGCAGGTTGAACCACACATGGGAATTATTTGCAAATGTGCGCCTGGTATGCGTGTTTGTGTAGAATATTGTAGAAATAATATTTCCATATATTACAGCGATCTCTGATATAAATGATTTTCATGTGATAACCTCAAACATCTTTTAAAATCAGGCGCTGAAATATATGTGACTGTAACCTGAGTGGAATGTTGTATTAATTTACAGACTGTGTTTGAGGTACGAGCTCGTTTTGTGACACCGTGGATGTCGTTGTTGTTGTTCGTTTTGTTTGTTGTGCTCGTTGGTCTTGTTCCCATTGTGATGTGCTTTAGTGCATCAGAGATGTGTGTGTCGTGGGGCAGCGCGCCGGTGGGAGGCTGCTCAGCGTGTCTCCCTGTTCCTCACAGCTCCTCTACAACAAGCCACTCCCACATCCACAGAGGGGAGGAGTCACTACACACTAGCCCCGCCCATTCGGATCCTGTGGTTCATTCACCTCAACGCAGTGAGTTTGACAAATGGAATACAAAACACACACACACGTTTGTTTTCGCACCTTAGTGAGGACATCGAATTGACAGGGGCTTTCGCTAACCCCTTAGTCTTTGGACAACTCACCTTTCCTCAAAAATTTGTCTCTCAGAGATGTAAAAAAATAGCGCACATACACACACATACTTAGATTTTAACATAAAACAAGAAATATTTAAGACATTTCAAAAACCACTTTGGTGCTCCCATAGAGATATGTTGGTGAGAATATCACTGGATAAGAATATACTGTCGTGTAAAAAAAGAAAGTACACCTCAAATTAACATTTAATATTGCATCGTGTCAATATTTATTTAATGAAGACTGAAATGTGGGAGCAGTGTGTGAAAACCTAATTAGACGCCACCATAGCTTGTAAACCCACCTTTAGCATCAATAAATTGTAGTAATTGTTTTCTGTACAACTTTATCAGCTCTTTTAAGGTCCCTCCACAGCATTTGACATTGACAGGGTCATTGCATGACCTTGAATATTTTGTTTTTCAGCCATCCTGCTGCAGATTTGCTGCTGTGCTTGGGATCATTGTCCTGTTACATCATGCAATTTGAGCTAAGCTGTAGTTGCTGGACAAATAGGTTCACGTTTTATTTGAGAATATTGCTCAATGACTGCAAGGTCTCCAGGACCTGTGACTATAAAACAAGCACAAATCATCACACCTCCACCACCATGCTTAAAATCTTATATGAGGTGTTTGTGCTTATATTTGATTTTTTGCCATGCCCTGCCATCTTTTTAGAGATAAGAGGCTTTCTTCCATTTAACATGGGTATTCTGCAGTTTCTCTCAGCATGGTCTGACTTTGGTTTACATTTTCTGGGATGTCCTTTCCTGGGAAAATTAGCATCTGTCTTGAATGGTTTTCACTTGTGGATAATCTTTCTTAGTGTAGAATAATGGACTTCAGATTGTTTGGAAATGACCTTATTGACATTTTTTTTTTTTATCATAAGCATTAGGCATTCATAACATACCGACAATTTGTCACGGCCTGAGCCGTCTCATAATGACGCAAACGGTCCTTATGAGAAACTCCGGATTCTCAATTGAATCCGATAGAATGCTGCTCGCGGTGGTAACACACGTTTAGCGCAAAGGCTCCAGGCGTCCATTCCAGCCTTAACCCTAACCTTAACCTTCACTGTAACCATAACCTTAACCCTATCAGATAGTGTTTTCCAAAGTGATTCATGATCAGAACATAAAAACATTTACATGTATAGATTTATTCCAAACGGCTCTCATGCCTCCGAACACGTAACATACTATCGATTTGTCACATAGCGTCAGTATGTTACGTGTTGGGTTATGTGTTGTCATTACTAACACTTAATTGTTTATTTTTTTCATTTTCAAAACAAAGAAACAGAAAAATTCAGCAGTTTCACTTCACCCTTTTTACCTGTCTCTCATGTGTAGGTTGGCCTGCAAATGCTCACTCAGTGGCAATCTGTGAGGGCCTAGAGGACTGGGGTGCTACAGACCTCTCCACTTTATCAGACTCAGAGGAGGAGGATGAGGATCAGCCTACCCCACTGGTGAGATTTTGTTACTGTCACATGAGTCCTGAGATATGCACACAGAGCTCACACAGAAATTGAGATGTGGTTATGCAGAGAACATTTACTACTAAAAGCAGTTTAAATGTGCTTCCTGGTGAGAGGAGCTTACTAAAGCTTTTAAAATTCTAGCTTTTATTTTTTGTTTGTTTTTTTGCGCTTGCATGATGCCTACTGCTTCTTTAAGGGAAAATTATGAACATTAAGCTGTGCAGCTACACCAGCTACTCATAGACTAGGTGGAAGGTCCTACCTGAACCTCGCAGAACCTCCCTCAAATGGGTGGTGGGATCCACCCTGGCATTTTCTTACATCAGCATTCAAAAAATCATTAGGATAAGAGCTGTAAGTCTTTATCCATTATGTTTTTAACAAAGATCCTCCCTACCCTCCAATGCACCAACTTTCTTTTCTGGCAGTTCCTTCCACCTCTTCCTCCTCTTGTCATCACCTCCTATGGGTGACTGATATTAGTCAAGACCTGCCTTCTTGATATTTCCCCCCCATCCAAAATCACTAAAGGACTGTGACTGACATATCATCTATTGTACACTGATACTTTGTGCGATGATGCTCTTTGCTGCCTGTGGTGGTTTATGAGTTCCTAAATGAGTAAATATGTATGTCTTGTCTATTCATTCAAATGACAAACAGCTGAATACACTGTTCCCTCAGTTTATATTGTCTTTACTCTGTTCTAGGTGGCAGGCAGGTACAGAGTGATGGTAGAGAGCACCATGGCCAGCTCTGATGACATCATCTTTAACTGTGGCGACGTCATCCAGCTGCTGCATGAGGATTCATCAGGAATGTGGTAAGACAGCCCACGTTCTTCAGAAATCTTGAATTCAACCAATTTTAAATGTTGAAATTTTTAAAAAGATTTTGCGTGTTGGTGTTGTGTATAATTGCAGGATAGTGAAGAATATAAGCCGTGGCGAAGAAGGCCGCGTCCTACCCGAGGACTTGCATAGGATTCTGGGAGAGACGTGCTGAGAGCCAATCAGAACAGAGGATGAATGAAGAAGTGTGCCTGTTTGTTGCTCACACTTTGCCTGAATATCCTTCATTGTATACAGACACACACAGACTCATATAGTCCATCAACTTCCTGAAAAAATGGCCATCTGCCTCTGCTTGTCAATCAGAATGAAGCACAACATCAGCCACAGACTTTACTCCTCACACTGCTGTGAGAGTTTCACCTCTGAAGACTGTGAACTCCAGAAAGAACCTCAGAAGACTGTAACAGTGGAAAGCACATACAAGCCATCCTTTGCTCTGCCTTCTCCGGCAGCAATAGAGTAGATTATTTCGGACTGAAGACAGGGGCTTTTATTTATATGTTCAGAGTGGACTTTTGTTCTAGACGTCAAGCTGTATAATTTCTATTTTCTTATGAAATATCGTCATGGGTACGTCTACCAACATATCATTACTGTTCTTGTGCCAAACAGCTAAGCTAAGTGTCATGCAGAAATGCCCCGGTTATGCTGCCGCCGTCGCCTCTTAGCATCCACAGTGTACACTGAATGTCTGCCAGTTTTGTTTACGTGATAAAAAAAAGAAAAATAATGAAAATATGGCATTTTAGTGTTCCAGGGTTTAGCTTTCATGCTAGCTTAGACAATTTGACACTCAGTGCTCATAGTATGGGGGAAAAAATTACTGCATACCCTTGTTTACAGTTAGCTTAATTAAAAGGGACCTATTATGCTTTACTTTTCTCTCCCCTTAAATAATTACCTGTTACAGCAGTGCTACTCATATTTAGCATTGCCAGAGTTTCAAATAAAGACATCCGCATATGTGTAAGTAATCCCTGTAAGCTAAAAGATAAGGCTTCAGATAGCCCCAAACACCGGTTTCAAACGGTTCCTTCTACTCTCGGCTCTTTATGACATCAGTGAGAGTGGATATTTCTGATATGCTCATTTCAGACACATAGCTCTGGCATCTGAGATTCAAACTTCTGTTTGTGACGTGCACATGAGAAACAAGCTAGCTTAAAGGGATAGCACAGGAAACTGCACTGTTAGTGTAATTAGCATGAGATAAATGATTATTCTGAACTTTGAATCATGCCAAGCTGCTTAAGTAGATTCCAAGAATAAAACATATGGAGCTGGAAATGAGAATAATCGGTCCCTTTTATAACGTGTCATAGCAGGAAAGGCAGAGGCATACAAACATTGTTGAAAGTTAGTTTGGGGGTTTTAAGTGGATATAAACAATCTGCCAACAATTTTAGCAAACTAGAACATTTTTAGCCGTTATTACTGACACAGTATATGAGAAAGTGAATCAATTCATCACCTTGTGGTGCCACCCCAAGGTTTGGAAGACCAAATGCAATACACAAAATTTTGACCTGGGTCATAACAGACAGATCTACAGGACACCAAAGGCCGCGACCTCGAAGTCCTTCTCCTGTAATCTCTGATCACAATTTTGGTGATGAACGGAAGAAGAAACCTCTCTCGGTGCACTTTGAACAACCAGATTTAATTAGGTTTTGTCTAAATCCTACATCCTTGCTACTGTGTACTTTTGGAGTCCAGGAACACTGATACGGATAGATCCTCTCCTGGTATGACAAGTTTAAACGTTACCTGTAGTAAAAAAAAAAAGGCTCGGTAAAAGTTTCAGTTGCAGCGTGAGTCACTCTTTTATGAAGTCTCCTGAAAACTACACTAGGACTAGGTTGCTGTTATTTATGGTGATAATATAGTTTTTCTATAGAAAGTTATATTCTCTGCTATGCTTTTTTCACTTGATTCAGTAGCTTTTCCATCATCTAGTCTTTTAGAGCTGAAACTGTTATCACTGACAAGCTTTACCATCTTGATTGCTTGCTTGCTGCTGTGCACGGGTAACTTACTCCCTACATATGACTGTAGCTTTATTTCCACCTGCAATGAGAAACTATGCTCAGTGTTGACTACTACCTGTGAAAAGAATAATGTGGAGTTGTCACCTGAGCATATTTGTGAATATGAAATTTGAGAGGGTTCATTGAGAATATGGAAATGCATTTTGAACTGCCTTGTTTTAAAACTGCCTTGTCCGACATTGTCTACGTTATAAAAATAGGCCAGAAAACTGCGTGAAGTGTGCAGAGTGCTCACAAAAACACTGCCACTCAACTGTAAATGAGCTGAGAGCTCATTTCTGACTGACGTAGTGTAATTATCTGAGTTGCTGGCAGCTTATTTAGACCTCTGCAGCAGACTGTGACCATGTAAACATTAAAAATCTAAACTGTAGATGTTTAGTCTAAATGGTGGTACTGCTTCGGACAGACAGACGCTGATACTCTGCTGTCAAGTGAAGAAATGAATTTATTGCAAGAATATTTGAATCAAATCCTTCTAGTAGCAGTAAATCCAAGATTAGCTTGGAACACTAAGTAAAGATTAATTTTCACGGTATTCAGCACCCACAGTGGGAGCATTGAATCGTTTGACAGTTAGCGCTCGACCATCCAAATGAAGTGTGCTCACTGATACGCAATGCTAAATAACATTTCATCACTTTAAATTGATTTTAAATCCACCCACCGCTCGCTGCACTGCAACATCAGAAGTTATTAATGGCTTAGTTCAGTTCGGCTTCAGCGTCTTTTGTGGCAGTGCTTTAACTTGGTGTTTGCTGCTTTTGCTTATTTGCACTGTATTTTTTTTAAATAATACTTATTATGTAATAATTATGTATATAATTATTTTCTGAAAATATAAACACTGGACTTGTTTCAGCTTGACTGATGTGACTGATGTGATTTGTCCTTTTTGGACGCCCTTAGCTTGAACGATACGTCTATTATCCTCTTGTTAGTTTTATGGGGCCTCTTACAGCAGTACAATGGCCCGGTCCCAGCAAAATTCACTACCATTTTATTTCATTGATAAAATGTGGTATTCATATTTGCGATTTCTGCATCAGGGTGAACCTGACAGGCTGATTTTACACCAGACAGTGTGACATGCCATAGCAGGAAATGTGTGATGAATCAGAGCTTCCTGTAGATGCAGATTTGCTTAAATCATATTTGTCTTCAAACATAAGGCCATCATATGATAATCACACACTCAGATAAGTTGATATGTTTTATTGAGGTACTAAAAAAGATCACGGGGGATTTCTCACTTCATTCACTTCCTCGGGAGCTAAACTCAACACATGCTACTCGTTTATTTTTACAGCTGAGTCATGAATCCTGTTAATTGTTTATACTGATCTGTGTTACATTACTGATCCATTTGTAGTAGTGTGAGATCCGGGTATAGATGCCATACTTCCCGTCTTTGGCACACTCCTCTCCCCAGCTGACGATGCCTGTCAGGAACCAAGTTCCTTTGTAATTGGTGGCATGCGGCCCACCGCTGTCCCCCTGGCACGAGTCCTTCTGTTCACTTTCAAAACCTGCACAGAACATAAATCGGGTGATATGGTCTCGGCTGCTCTGTTTACATTTGGTGCGGTCCACATAGGGGATTTCCAGCTTCTGGAGCTTGGTGGCCTCGGGGCCTTGAAACCTTATCCGCCCCCATCCACTCACAAGGGAGACCGTGGATTCCCTCACAATGTTCTGTATGAAGTCTTTGGGGCCCAGGCAGATGGGACGGCACTTGTTGGACAATTTCACTGGACTGCCAAGCTTTAGGAGCGCGATGTCATGGTTATATGGTGAGTTCTTGAAATTATACTTGTGGTGAGGATGCCTTTCAGCCACCTCGTGGTCTTGCTCTGGACCCTCATCTTGGTTCACATCATGTTCACCTGGAAGCAGAGATTAAGATTAAGATTTTCTAAGCCAGTGTAAATTTCTGCACAAGGAAGTGACGTCTAAAGTATTTGATAACTTATATCAGAAACTACAAGAAACGTAGTTTGTTAAACAGCTGTTAAGCTGAAATGAATTTCGGCTGCAGATGTGGCCGCGCCGAAAAGAAAACAGTGAAAGTACACACATCAGGGACAAGAGGAGAAAAAAAAAAAGACTTTAGGACAAAACAGTGTTATGTGTACTTTAGAAGTACAAGTGAAAGATTTCATGTCAAAGTATGCAAGTAGCCTTTGTTCTTCCTACCAACTCTGATGAAGAATTTTCGTTCCGTGCCATCGGTGTTCCACAGACAATGGGCAGCAGTGATGACCCACAGGTCAGCGAGCAGGGATCCTCCACAGAAGGGCCGCGCTCTCTGCCGGCTGTCTGGGCGGAACATCAGGGCCACCTTCAAACACAGGAAGAAAAGAAACTTGCAACAGAAGAGCAGTGACACAGCATTCAGTTTGAAAGAACCTACTGTTTCTTGTACATTATTTGAGCATTTGAATGTTGAAACATTTGAACATCTGAAAAAAAAACCAAACAGCAGCATGTTCTCTCTGCATGGCACAGGCTTCAAACTCGGGTCTACACTTACACTTCTAATGCAACGTCATTAAACCTGGTGCTCAACTGCAAGTTGAAATGTCAGAGTCTATTCAAAAGTCTTCTATTTAAACTATTGCACAGATTTAAAAATTGCAGACTATTTGTGGATTACAGCTTACATCTTACTTTACAGCTACATGTAAAACTCTTGAAAATGTTGCTTAAGATAAAACTTGATGTGGCACTGGAGGGTTCATGCAAATGTTCTTGCCCTGCTGGCATTTTTGTTCCAGTTCTTCACATATTTGCCTTCATCGCATCCCAAGCTCTTCCCTCTCCAGCATATATCACAGTACCTGCCAAGGTATCTCTCCAGGAATGGCCGTATCACCTCCCACAATTCTTTGGTCATTTTTCTCTTGAGCTGTGATGTTGGGGAGTGTGGCATACCCCCAGGAAGACATCTGCATCTTTGTTTTTGGTGTTTCAGTGACACTTCTCACATGCCGACTACCAATCACAGCCTCAGAGTCCAGAGAGTCATTGCTCGGGTTTGAGTCGGTCATGGGATGGTTGAGATAGTCATACTCTGATATATCTTCATCATAGATGTAATCGTGTAGGGTATCGTTGTAGGAGAAGTTTGATGATCTTGGTTCTAGAATGGACCTGGTGAGGGAGTTGGAGGACAGATTCACACGACCACAGCTGAATGGCTCTGGAGGGAAATAAAAGTGAAATAATAGGGGAGATATTACATTTTTGCCTCCTAGATTTGTTTGAATTTTACATTGTCACTTTTTTATGGGGTTGGAACTATAGTTCTTCTGATTTTTTTCTCATATGTGAAGATTGCTGACCCAAAAAAAGAAAGAAAATAAAAGAAAAGTACCTATTTCCCATAATTCAGTAGCTTCCGGAATACCTTTAGCAGCAATATCTTGAATGAATGGTTTTCTTTGTGGCTTTAACAGTATTTCATGTTGCCGTGGACTAATTTTGGCCCACTCTTCTTTACAGTGTTGCTTCATTTCATTGAGGTTTGCAGGCATTTGTTTATGCACAGCTCTCTTACTGACACACCGCAGCATTTTAATCAGGTTGAGGTCTGGACTTTGACCATGCCATTGCAACGCCTGATTCTTTTCTTTTTCAGCCATTCTGTTGCTGATTTGCTCAGGATCATTCTTCCTTTGCATGACGCAATTTCGCCTCACACTTGACTGTAAATACTTTGGTATACAGAGCAGTTCATGGTTGACCCAGTGACTACAAAGGGGCCCAGATCATCTGCTTCAAAAGAAGCCCAAATCATAACCAATGCCATGCTCTGCTGCCATGAGGCTTCCAAATAAGGAATAGTTGTGCAGTCTTTTTTAGCTAATATTAAAACCTGATAAGGACGAGGTTATTTTTATTATGTCTTCATGTGTAAATTCTTAGAAACTGTATTGTAGTTGAAGTCAGAATGAAAAATATGAAAATGCAGATTGTAATGGAAAAGTTAAAATAAAAATTTAATGTGAATTGGATTTCTTCTATGGGTGCAGATGTTTCCCATAGACTGTGGTTACCTTTTTAGAAAGCACTCTTTCAGAAAAAAACACTTTGACCACTGCACTGAATGCTGTGTGTGGGTTATCATTTTATTTTACCTGTTGGTTCACAGCTCCTCTTGTTTGGTCCAAGTATGTAACCAGTTGCGCACCGGCAAACAGCTTGATTATCCTTCATTACACAGAAATGAGAACATCCGCCATTGTTCACCAAACACTGCTTGTTCACTTCTGGAAAAAGTCAGGAAAACAGAATTAGCTTTCTTTTACAAAACTTTATGGTTTTAGCTCAAATGTTGTTTCAGCTGAGTAAGTTATACAGATCCTCACTCACCGATCTCACAGTTCTTGCCACTGAAGTTTGGCTGGCACAAGCAAAGATAACTGCTGATCCCATCTTCACACACACCTCCATTCTGACAGGGGGGTGGCTTACACTGGTCACCATCTACACGACAGACCACACCACAGGTTTAGATAAGACTGTGGGCTATAAATTCTCAGCAAACATGAGAACTTATACTGTGTTTGTCTTACCGATATAGCCTGCCCAGAACTCCATCTGAAAAAGAAAGATCAAAATTAAAGGGCAATTTCACCAACCATCCATCAACCTTCTGATCAGTAGACCCCTGTAGCTGCCCGCTTTTGGGGATATAAAAGATGTTCACCTTCTCTTGAATGTAAACATCTCCGGGTGTTGCAATCATACACACTTTATTCAAGCAATACTATGGGCTGTGTGTGTGTGTGTGCTTGTGTGTGTGTGTGTGTGTGTGTGTGTGTGTGTATGTGTGTGTGTGTGTGTGAGAGAGAGAGAGAGAGAGAGAGCTCTAC
>VOQK01014299.1:8315-21606 GCA_015052645.1 Benitochromis conjunctus
TGGGGCAAAAAAAAAAATACCCCCCCCCCCCCCCCCCCCTTCAATCGTCCTCCACCTCCTCCTCCCAAAACTTGAAATGCACTGCCTTCCTATTGAGCTTCATTTAGACAAACCGCATTACAGCGTGCAAACAAAGCAGGGGTCGACTTTAATTAAACGCAGCCGAAAAGATATTATAATGAGCATGGCCATTAGCCTATGTCAAACTAGGAATTTATCGGGGAAGCTGTGCTTTTAATTAGTCTTAATTAGGTCCAGAGACAAATTTGGAAGGGTGTTTGAATGAAGTGACGCCCGATGGCAAAAGGAACATAGCAAAAATGATTTGAGCCTAAAGTTGAAGAAAAATATAGATAAAAATAAATCCCTACAAGTGGACTAAATGTTTGGCGTTAATTACTTGATTAATTTACAGTATAGTTTCATTTTTTTTTTCACGTGGTTGCTTCTGATTCTGTCTAATAACGCTTAAGTGGTCGCCACTAACACCGTTATTGGTGTGATATGGAGAAATAAAGAGGTGCTAATGAATTTAATCTTTAATCATAAATATTTCCGCAGCATTAACTGCGATTAAAACTAAAAGAAGGAAAAAAAATCCTCCATACAACACAACACTTTTCAGTCAGTGAATTGCAGTTTAGAGCGCCCTCTACTGCCTATGCAACACTCGTCAACTTTAAAAATATGAAATCATGTTTGAATTTTTCCAGTATTTTTTTTAGGTGTTGCGTGGATCTTAAGTTAAAAACACAAACCTACTGTTGGTGCAGCATTTCCCATCATACATTTTCTCTTGTTTCCTTCGCTTCTCTGTTCTCTGCTGCGTCTCATTGCTATTTGATTTGACCAGATGAATCCACAATAAACCTCTGCCTTGCTGACTGCAGCTGGCTTGTCCTCAGTTCATTCCACTGCCTTCATACTCCACGAGTACGCAACAACAGCAGCAAGCGCGTTTGGTCATTTAAAATGACTCCCCTTCTCTCAGATTGTACACAGAGGCATATATATCTCACAGAAACAGATGTTTGAGATACCTGCATCACCTGACAGCGATGGCCAGTTCTTACCAGTGTTTTTCAATGCTCTATAAGCCCATTATAAGCACAGCAATAATCATTTCTCAAAGCATGCTCAAGCTCTTTTGATCTTTCTTTCTTCCTGCATCGAAGAAGTGAATTAAGGTAACTTCTGATAGGCAAGCTGCAAGCAACGGCTGCTCACTCCGAAATCTAAAGCACCTTATTACACCCTGCTGTGAAAAAGGCTGCTGTGAAAAATGGGATTTCTTCAGCCCAAATTCCATTCCTCTCCGTCTTTAACCATTCCAAAATTCACCCACAACTAAGAATGAATTCTCCTCTTATCCAATGTTAATTTACACTTTTACAACTTCCTCATGTTTGACCCAATTGAGCCAGAGTGTCCACATATTGTTTTTCTTCGATGACTACTAGCCACACCTTAGCATGAGCGTCATTTTGTAGGTTAAAGCTCCGGAGTGCCCAGATAATCTGGCCAAAAACTATGATAACAATTACAGTGGCTCAGGTAGACATTTACCACACTACCAGGATAAGCTGCCACTCAAAATGTACATGACAGCAGCCTTCAGCCTCCTTTCATGTCACTGTCTCCTCCTCATCAGGCGCCTGCCAGGCTGTCAGATAGGCCCTGAAGGAGGCCGCCGATATCCTAAGCCACCGCAGTCGCTTTGACTGGAACATTTCACACGCTGTCACAAGTACATGTTAGTGCCTTAAGTTGGATAAGTAAATAGTCTTGGATGGCGAAGGAACAATGTGTAAGAGTGTTCATGTTCCATGCTGGAAGACAGATAATGGTTTAGCATGTAGTCAGCCCCAAAAAATGTGATGCAGGCTCAAAATACAGTTTTCAAACTTTTGGTTGCTTAAAAATTCTTGCGAAATTTCACTGTACCCTAAACTTAATCACCCAATGACTGCACCATTTAAAAGGAATCATGAGAGAAGTATTTGTGGCTTTGGGATATTTTGCCAATGAAGCAAACACAACTGTTCCCCTCAGAGATCCATACATTTTCAAACTGCAGCCAATAATTTGCTTTTTTACTGAATCCTGGAGCTAACGACCTGCCTGGGATGCACCCTGCTCTCGTCCTCTGACAGCTGGCATAGGTTCCAGTCAGCCCCATGACCCTAGGTAAGCAGAAGAAGATGGATGGATGAAAGGACTGCTGCTACCGGTCTTGTTGGTTTTTGGTGTTGCTAAACTAAGGCAGTGACCACCATGTTTGCATTGCTATTAGAATGCTGGTGTTAATGTTTAGCAGAGAGCCCTCGAGTAAAGCCTAATAGATAGATGTGGCTTTAGATTTACCTGTTAAAGTCCTCTATATGTGAAGGTTATTCATAACCAATCTCTTGCTCTAAAAGTGTATATTAGAAATACTTTTATTCCCATATTCAGCACTTCAATAGCCAGACCTGTTTTCATGTCACAGTAGAAATGTGCCTGTGAAAGCATTTAGACATTTATGATTCACTAATATGAGTCTATTCATTAAATGTGTGACTAATGCAATTTGTTCAGCATATCCATAAGCTCAAGGAAGCTTAATACATGTAGCCTTTTTTATAAAATTGATCAAAAAGGGTGAAAAAAACCCTGCATTCTGAATTGAATTCGAACAAGAGAATATAAGTCAATAAATTTAAGATTCATGAATCCCCGCTTTATCACATCAGTCACGGATAACATCTATAATGTTATAAAAGACTAATATTAGCACTAAACTGATGAATTCTAACACCTACCAGAGGACCTGAGGCGGTGTGTGTGCCTACCGTGTCTTCCTGTTTGCATACACCACATGCATGTGTGTGAGGCGCAGGGAAAGGAGTGTGTGTGCAGGAGGAGAAAGGATTATGAGTGGGAGCACTGTGGGGGGTTTGCCAGCCTCCAGGGGGGAGGTGAAGTGGATTTCTTCTCTCATCCATTTTTCATGGCTTTTCTCCTTTCAGATCTCCAGTCTCTGTACATACGGCTGACGGGTCGATTCTCTTTTATCTTTAAGCATCTTTTGGGGACTCTGTGTGTGTGTGTGTGTGTGTGTGTGCACGGTGGTGGTGTTTGGTGGGGGTGGTGGAGGTGGCTTGGGTCAAGGTTGAGGCGTGCTGTTTTTCATCAAGCTCTAATGGCTACAAAGATGATGTTCATTTGCTGATGTCTTCAGTTTTTTAATAGAGGTGGGTAGCTTCATTACCTTAGTCAGAGGAGAGTGAATTCCAAATACTTAGCGAGGTCTGGGATTTCTACCGTGCAGATGGCTGCATCTCAGAGGAATATTATGGAGGTCGGTCCACATGGACCATAAACACTACTGTTTAATAGCAGTTTATTTCCCTTGTGGATTTATTCAAACGCACGTCTTTAAAAGGGACTTTGAATAATTAAAGACCTCCGTTTGTGACCTCTAGAGTTCAGCCCTCACTGACCAAACTTGTTTCGTGGCCACAACTTTCCCCCCTTGACCTACCTAACTGGCATCAGTAACTGCAATATTCCTATTTAGAGAGGCAGTGTGGGTTCAGAACTTAACAATCACCTTGCAAAATAGAGGAGTTAATTATAGTGCTTTGTCCTTTCTGGTTTTCAAGGTTTTTTTTGGTTTTGCTTTGGGTTTTTTTTGTTTGTTTTATCTACAGTAGTTTATACAGTTTCATTATCATCTGTAAAATAATCACTTATTTTCTTTCTGATCTATTTTACGCTTTATACCACTACATGCATGTCAGAAAAGGGTGAAGAATTGTAGCTGCTCCAAAGCAAACTAACCTGACCTGATAAAAGACATTTTGCCGACAATATAGTGTATGTTTTTCTAGTCAGTGTAAGTCAGGTTTCTCACTTCAGTATCTGACCTTTACTGCATCCACCTTCAGTTGCTGCTTGTTTGTGAGTCATTCTGCCTTCAGTTTCATCTGCACTGTACACTACTGCTTATATCAAAGTCACGTCATCAGTAAACACTGGTGGTCTGGTTCCACATGGCGGCCGTACATAACATTGCCTAATAGTGCGTTTGACACGTAACGCAGTATGCTTCGGATCATGAATTATTTCTCTTCCTATCGCTGTGGTACTTTTTTTTTTTTTCACAATTAGATGTTGTGAGACTGTTTTTCCTTAACTCTTAACCATGGATTCACTGCCATCCACTTTCAGGTTTAACAAGTGTTATAATTAGGGTACCAAAAGGTCTTAGAGGCATTTCGGTGTTGCCGATTTGGTCGGTGCATTTAGTCTTTTCAAGAATGTACCAGATTGTTGATTTTGCCTAAAGTTTTTGATGGCTCTTTGATAGGTTTGTTTAGCTTTTCCTCCTAATGATGGCCTTCTTGGCTTGCACTGACATCTCAGTGATATTCAACACCTTGAATCAACTTCAGATTTTGACATCTGCTTCATTTGTCATGAAATAACAGGAACAGGCCTCACCTGGCCATGAATGTATTTGTCAGCCAAATGTCCAATATAATTCTGAGCATCTGAAAATGGAGTAAGTTGATGTAAAAGCCCTTGAATTAACATCTGCACATTAAAAACATATCCACTGCTTGTTTTAATAATGACGGTGGTAGCAAGTGGTGGTCCAAGAACTGTATGCTCCTTTCTTGATATGCAATAATAATACTTTGAACTTTAAAGGGTCTTATTATGTGTCATATTAATGCAAGGGGAAGTTTATCATACAGACCATACTGTATCAGTAAGATCAATGTTATTCATTTCACCTATCAGTGGTTTTAGTGTTGTAGCTGATCGGTGTGTGCAGTAGCACAAGCATAACTGATGGTTGAATTCAAGTGAGGGCATTATCAGAATTATCTGCACTTTTTAAGAGGTCATTTTAAGAAGGTAGCATTTGTCAGTGGAGATAAAAGAAATCATTCGCTTACAGAAGTAATGTTATCATACCTTCCCACAGCGCCCAAATGGAAAAAAATGTGTTTTTGGTACAGTTTATCTGCTCATATCAGCTGAAAGAACATCTCACCCGTAGTTTAAACTTTCAAGAAAGGAACAGGGAAACTACCGTATCTACTGTACCATAGCTAGCTGAGAAATCCAGCTTTTCCAGCATGCTTATGTTCAAAGAACATATTGCCAAATACTCGTGGGTTCAGCCTTGAAAATAAACTATCTTGACATGTACAGTGTTATCAGCCACTCGGCTTATATAGTACCAGTACAAATGATCGTGTATAGTATGGGCTGTGCAACAGCAACATAAAACTCCATAATATTATTCTATGAATACAAAAAATACTACCATAATAGTTTGTGAACAAGATATTCATTATCTATTAGAAAATCAGCAAATTGTAAATAAAAAATAAGCACGCAGGTCTGATCAAGTAGGCGTGCTGAAGTTTAAACCGCACACTGGAATGAGGAACGATGGTGATTTAGGCGACTCTGAAGGTGCCATGGTTGTTGGTGATCCACTGATTTCCCCCACACATCCATCTCTAGAGTTTACAGAGAATAAGTTACTTTCAGCTACTCCCTTACTCTCAAGGGGTTGTCACAGGGTAGCATATTTCATTTGGCAGATTTTTGTAGTGAATGGCCTTCATGACACAATCTCTGAGGGAACCGTGTATCCTCTCAGGCTCGAAGCGGAGACCTGTTACTTCTCAGGCAAGTTTATAAACCACTACGCTATGGAGCGGTCTAAAAAAGAGAAAATAATTAGGGAGTGGCAGTTCAACAGGTGAGGTTAGGATCAGACTACTTTCGGTTGCTAGGAAGGCAAAAGTAACTCAAATAACTACTCTTTTCATCCAAGGTATGCAGAAGAGCATCTCTGAACACATAACATGTTAAGCCTTGAAGCAAATCTACTACAGCAGCTAAAAACAGGAAACTAAAGCTAAAGTTCACATGGGCTCTCTAAACTTGCATAATGAAAGATTGGAAAGTCATTGCCTGGTCTGATGAGTCTCAGTTTCTGCTGCGACATTTGGGTCTGAATTTGGCATGAACAGCCTGAAAGGATGGATCCATCCTGTCTTATATCAATGGTTCACGCTGGTGCTGGTGGCGAAATGGCGTGGGGGATAGTACAGTGTACCCATCTTCTCTCAGCTGCTTCCAGCAGCATAACACATCTTTTCACAAAGCTCAGATCATCTCAAATTGGTGTCTTGAACATGACGATGAGTTCACTGTACTCAAAGGGCCTCTACAGTTACCTAACCCAGTAGAGCATCTTTGGGATGTGGTGGAACGGGAGATTCACATCCTGGATGTGCAGCTGACAAATCTACAAAGACTGTGTGATGCTAGCATGTCAGTGTGGACCTAAATCCCTGAGAATGTTTCCTTAAGGAGCTGGAAACATTCTCAGGGAGAGGCTCGAGAAAGGTAGTTCGAAAGGGAAAAGTGGGTCCAACCTGGCATTAGCAAGGATGAGCTATTCAGTTTAAAAAAAGGCTAGTAAATCTTTAATGATTTGGGACTTACATGTCTACTTGAATGATATTTAATATCCCAAAAAGTCTGCCACCCTACCCTGAGGCTAACTCTAAACTATCCACGTTTACATGTTAACAATATGTGACACCTGCTGACCAGTGTGTCCAGTGTAACAGTAGCCTACGTAACACCTACTGACCAAAGATATCGTATGGCAAATGGAGGAAATTATGGCTCTTGACGATTGTTGCTTCTTTTTTTTTTGTGATGTTGCAGAGCTGAGATAAGCATTGCCAGGAGAACGCGTCTGAAGACACTGCAGTAACCTTTCCTAAACAAACAGAAATGAGGACAACGCCAAGCATGTTTGCCAAAGGAAACTCTCCGGAGCCTGACTGACAAGTTAGCAGACAAAATAAGCTCTGCAACCTTGAGGCAGTTTTTTTTTTTTTTATAGTACACTTAAACCAACTGATATATTAATTTGAGCTCATTTCAACTTCACTTCAGTGAAAATAATTTCCTAATCTGCTACAGACAGTCCAGGACTAGACAGCTTTGTGCAACTATTTGAAATATTACAATTGGATTTAAACCAAAAATCATAGTATGCAGATGTGGTACCTTGGCATACAGACAGTTTCAAAACAAGGAAGTAGTTTGCAGGGATTTGCAGTTTTAACCCTTTAAAGCCCAGCACATTGTATTTGATACATGTGTTTTTGTGAGTTTTTGAGACTTCTACATCAGCAGAGTGACTTTTTTTTAACCCTCAAAAAATGATATAAATTTCATGACACATTTTTAATGACTAAATTGCAAAAGTATGGCTTATGTGATACAAATTAAACCTCATTCATGCAGATTAAAATTTGATATATATTTTTATATATTTTGTCTAAAGGTTCAACAAACCATTATCCAAAAAGTAAAGATTTCTGGCAGTTATTTCAGGTTTTAAAGGGTTAAGTACTGTTAACTGTTACTGTTATGTAGCCTACAGTTGAGCTGGCTCTTCCGTTAGAACTACTTAGACACCAAGTTAACGTTTTCCATATCAAATTAACTGACCTAAAGAAATCCAAACTTAGGATACATTTTTCATACATTGCTACCAGATTTAATTTCTGATGTAATTTCTGAAGCATCAATTGGTCTGAGGTCAAAAAGGCTTTGTTGCCTCAGTGACCTTAAGTTCCCAGTTTTTCTCCCTTCATTTCCAATGGCTGAGCAAGCCATCAAGTGTGTGGAAAGGTTGCATTTCCGCTGCGATAAAAGCGCACGTTTAGCCACCGCTGACACCGAGGTGTACCTCTTTTACACCCTTATGTTCTGCTCCAGTGACAGTACCGCATGCGTTTCTGTGTTCTCTTACAGAGAGCTCACATTTCCGACAGCCCATGCTGGCTTGTTTGACATATTTACTGTTCAAAGAATTGGAAAAGTGACAGACATTTCCAAACTAACTGGAAAAGCATAGTTGGACTACAGTAACACCGGACGAACAGGGAAACGGTCCACGCCAGCTACGATACGAGCACGCATGCACTTTTGTGAATGGTTTACAAAGGAAACGCCTGTGTTAACGATGTTAACCAGTTGTGCAAGTTAATCTCATTGCATAATGTATGCCTCGATTTGCTTGGTCATGCTTGGCAAAATGAACAAGCAACTTAACCTTGACACACTTCTTCGCTGCTTCCAAGAAACTTAATTTAATCTTTTAGTTTTTAAAACATTTGGCAACTCTAGAACAGATCGAAGCTCCCTTTTATTCAGTGTTTTTTCAGTAAGGTAACCACCGTCAACAATGAGCGAGACTTTGAGAAAAAAAAAGCTGCAGGGGTTTAGTCCTTAATCCCTCTGAACCTAAATTATTGTCTCTTTCACTCCCCCTGTAGTGAGAGATAAGATATGATGCTTAGACGATCTAAATACTGCTGGTTAAAAGGCTAAAGTGAAATATGGTATGTTGTCCAGATTCCTTAGAGTCAATGTTAAGGTAGCAGATAACATTTTCCTATTTGACTCCTTCCAGGTATGGAGGTAATAGAAGCAGAGGCTCGCTTTAAACCATCCTAGCGGGGAAAACCCAGAGCCTTGTAAATTTACCTCACTGATAAGGCCAGTACACGTGCACAAGAACTCACCAGACAGCAAAAAAGAGCAGTTAATCATTTATGGCCTGCTTGATATTATCTCTCTAAAGTTGAAACAGGTTATGGGTATTCACCTGGTCCCTATGGAAGTCTCTTTATCACTTTGGACCATGCAGTTCCTCTTCTGCTCTTCCTCAAAGCACAATGGCATGTAAATCCAGGGTGATGACCTAACTGTTTAGGAGCTAAGGGCAGCAGGGCAGGACATCTTGAAGTGATTTCATTTGTACCTGATATATCATAGAACACTTGATCCATTTAGAAAACTCACTGATGTTTTCAGGGTAACTATAAAGAGCTTTCAGAATTGTAATAAGATAACAATGAGAACAGAAACCAACTCTTTTACATTTGTTTTTAAATTATTTAACAGGAGGAATATGATTCTGTTCATCTGGACGTAGCGTTTTCAGTGGGGGGAAACATTTCGTCACTCATCCAAGTGACTTCTCCAGCCGAGACTGTTCTCAACTGAAGGAGTGTGAACAAAAAAAATAGGTGACTGCACTTTCTACAAATAAACCATGCCACAGTGAAGGTGTGTACTTATAACAGTCAACATTTTCCCAGTAGGCTCTTAGAAAATGTAGCAGATGAGGGAGTTTAACCAGTGTATCTTATCAGCTGGGAATATGATCGTAATTCTACCCACCAAGTATGAAATTTAGCCCTTCAGTGAAAAGAAAAGAAAAAAAAAAAATCTGAATACAAAAATCTACAGTGTAGGAGAATTGCTGTGCACAAAAGGCATACACACATTTGTATTGATTGATAAAAGGTTGACCTACTGCAAGATCTTATCAGCATACAGATGGAGAGTGTGTCAGAATTCTGGCTTTGTGCATCTCAGCGTGTCCTCTACCTGCAGTGGTAGTTATTGGATCTGGACTTTCTTTCAAAGGGCTTGTTTTAGATCCCACCTGTGAATGGACTGTATTCAGAAAAAGAGGAGTGGTAATCCATCTGCTGTGGAAACACACACACATACACAAATACATCCAGATGGTCTCTGGAGAACAGAGACATCCCATGCATCCAGTTACAACATGAAAGCAGCAGGGACGCAACATAAGGACTGATGCATCCACCCACTCCCTCCACCCTTGCCTAAGATGGTGTTGAGGATACAATTGCTGATCATGTGCGCAGTGTCTGTAAGAATAGAGGTTTCATTAGGCAGCCACTCAGCGGACTCAAATATCAGATTCAGCTTCTCTGGTGATCTACGGATGGTGAAAACAACTGAAAAATGCATAGATAACAGTATGTTAAGGTATATTTCAATCTTTGGCAAAATGTGTCAGCTCTGTGATTTAACTGTCTTTCAACTCACTGATCAACTGTATGTCCAAAATCAGACAGCATAATAAACAGTGTTTTTGCACACTGGACTCCAATTTTTTGTTAAACAGACTGTTTGTCACATGCTCCCCATGTCATCCAAGTATAGAAAAGTTGCCTCTGCATTTTTGGGTTTACTTTTTTTTTTCCTCCAGCGAGAGGGTCAGTGGCCAGCTAAGGTTTTTTCTATGTGGAGTTTGCATGGGTGGGTTCTCTCTGAGTACTCCAGCTTCCACCCAAAATCGTAGGACATGCAGGTTAGGTTAAATGGTGATTAGTGAATGGCTCAACAATAGACTGGGGGCCTGTCCAGGCTATGCCATGCCTCACCCTATGAAAGCTGGTATAGGCTGGCCCACCCAATTCCTTGGCTACAGCAGGTGAAAGAAAATAATAAAAAAAATATTTTCTTGGCGAAGGAGTGAATCATCTATGTCCCTCTACTTGAAGTAGTCTTTAATATATTTTAACATATCACTAAAGCATATGTTAATCACTCTTCTGTAATGTAGAAAACTGCTTACCAATGCTGAAAACAGAGAAGAAACACATAATTTTTTTTTGTGTTTAAAAGGTCAAAGAAATTCTTGCCACTAACTCTGTTGTGTGCTTTCTGCGGGAGTTGCGTTACCAGAGAAGCAAGTTTTGATGCTAAAATGGGAGGGAGTGTGACTTGTTGCGATTTTGTTTCCAGGCAACATGCTTTGAAGAAAGCCAGAGAAAAGAAAATAATACGCCAAATGAAAGTGATAGAGAGTTGTGACAGAATAACACCTTTGACTAATGAACTTTTGACTCTGATGGAAAGTCGTATTTGTCTTTGTAACAATGGTTCCATGAGAAAGACAATGTTCTTCCTGTTTCTTTACACACCTCTGTTGAGCCACCTCTGATAAAATCACCACGGGCAAAATGAGAAAAAAAAGAAAAGAAGCCCGTTTTCATTTCTGGGAAAAAAGAAATCATGATGAATTTACATTTGCTCGGGCTTATCTTTACAGGCAGATTCTTTGCATGAATGTGTTGTCTCATTTCCTGATTCACATCCAGTTGTGTCTTATCGGGATGAGTTTGTTCAACAGGGATGATGCATATCAAAGGGCCCCATAAAGGCCACTGACAGGTTTATATAAGCAGACACGAAGAAGTGATGGAGATTTTATGGTAACCACAGAAGAAGCTGATCTTTTGCTTTACTATGGATGTGAATGGAACTGTCTGATACGTTTTAGCTAACAGATTAGACTCTCAATGACATTCATAAGCAGTTGCATCAACACAATTTAACAATAACACATTTGAGACTTTGAATGTGACACGGTTGTTGATGCTAAATGGGCCAATCCAATTTACCGGGATTTTCCCACACAACCATCTCTAGGTTTTTACAGAGAAACTACTTAGTGAGTTTTCTGGGTGAAAATGTCTTGTTGATGCCAAAGGTCAGAGGAGAATGGTCAGACCGCGTAAGGTTGACAGGAAGGCAACAGTAACAGAACATCTCTCAATACACAACACATCCGACCTTGAAGTAGATGGGCTGCAGCAGCAGGAGACCACACTGGGTGGCAAACCTGTCGACTGAGAACAGGAAACTGAGGCTAAAGTTCACATGGGTTCACCAAAAGGCGACAACAGAAGATTGGAAAAACATGGATCCACCCTGTCTTATATCAATGGTTCAGGCTCCTGTGATGGTGTAACACTGTGGGGGATGTTTCTTGGCACACTTTGGACCCCTTAATACCAACTGAGCATCATTTAAACATGTCCATCCATTAATGACCACTGAGTACTCTTCTCAAAAAGCTCAAATCATCTCAACATGGCAATGCCCAGCATCTTTGGGATGCAAAATCTCTGAGGAATATTTCTAGCTAACTTGTTGAATCTATAGCGTGAAAGAATTAGGGTGGTTCTGAAGGCAGAAGAGGGTACTGGCAAGGTGTACCTAATGATGTCAAGCACAGTTGGCAGTAGCATTATACACCTTTCCACAAACATCAGTAAAATCAAGAAATGACACGATATATGTACAAATGTGATGATCCTCATTCTAAGCAACTGAGAGAAAAGTAAGCAAATACTCACAGCACAAACAGACACTTTGGGCATCAAAGCCATTTTTATTTGAATTGAATGCAGTTTAATCCAACACAGTGCACATGCAAAGTATCATATTTAAATATATCCTGTATGTTTGTACCAAGTGTCATGTTTTGAAAGTTAAATATTTTAACATTTAGGTAATAAATTAACAAAATCGAAACATTACTAAAAACACTGCCCACGATGAGTATACACATTTTAATAAAGCAGAAAATACATGATAAATTCATAAATATGCAATGTTCATACCTGAACCTTTTTCTGAAAATATTTTCTTAGAAACACAAATTCAGTTTAAGACACCGGAAAGGGGAAAAAAAAATAAAAAATCACAACTGGACAAATTTCTTTATGTCTTTACCATAAGAAAAATCGAAGTACTTCGCTCACTTAAAGGTAGTATGTGTAGGATTTTCACTGCCTAATAGAATAACATGTGCTACAACATACAGTCACTT
Source organism: Benitochromis conjunctus (assembly GCA_015052645.1). Taxonomy (NCBI): domain Eukaryota; kingdom Metazoa; phylum Chordata; class Actinopteri; order Cichliformes; family Cichlidae; genus Benitochromis; species Benitochromis conjunctus. The sequence goes on from VOQK01014299.1 coordinate 20,851, forward strand.
TGAGCCCCTTCATCGCCTCTGTTGCTTCCGAGTATTCAGCTACCAGTCTGCTAATTAAGAAGCAAAAGTGACTTAGTCTTGGACTTAATACAAAATCATTAACAGTTCTACACCTTCAATAACTCAATACTACACATAGCACCTTTAAATGTATTTTCTGCTGTTCAGATCATCAAAAAATACAGTAAGAGACTGTCAAACAGTGCACGAACCATTAACAAAAAAAAACAATCACAGTTGAAGAAGCAATTACAGCATAGCCATGGGGGGGGGGGACAGCTATAAAAGTACTGATGAATGAAGTATTTTGTGACAGGGAACCACTGGGTTCCTACGTTTCTGATCAGTTTCTGAGAATTTCAACACCTTAGGATCAAGCAAACGGACACAAAACACCTTTGCTGTGTGCCTGAGTGATGGAGGTAGAAATGCTGGGCAAATGGTTGACAATCCAGCATAGGCAAGAATGAAATACTCAGTCATTTACTTACCATAAATATGAGTTTTACTGTATATTAAATACAAGTAGCATATGGCTTACCTGTAGCACAGTCTGCAACCTCACTCTAAACTGTCAAAAATGTGTTTAGATTTGTCGTAGCGGGGCAGGTTAGGCTTGTCGCACTGGTAGACCTAAAGGGACAGTTAACGGACGAAACTTGCTTATTTGCTTTTTTGACACCGTGGCGCCGGCACAATGAAGTTGAGCTGCAGCCAGCAGTTATCAGCAAGCCAAAGCTAACCGAGTGTCTACAC
>VOQK01014299.1:21924-38850 GCA_015052645.1 Benitochromis conjunctus
GTCAAAAGGAAAAAAAAAAAAAAAAAAAAAAAAAAAAAAAAACATGGCTGAAATGTTTTCGGTGAAAACAGCGAAACTCAACTCAAGTCTGCACCTGATATCCTGTTCATTACACAGAAGTGGAAGAAAACATTTCACAGTTTAGAAGGGAATCTATTCTTTTATCCTGACGTCTCTAGTTCATGGCTCCGTCGTATAGTGGTTACTATATTTTGCATTAAATGCAAAAAAGATCTGTGTGTGTGGTGGTCCTGGGCTTCCCAGGCCTGGACTAAAGGGAGCATTGTGTCAGGGATGGCATCCAGTGAAAAAACCGCTGCTCATCTCCCCAGCTAAACCGAGCAGACTCCAGGAAGTTATTGGTCCATTTTAAAAAGTCATTGCACTTTTTGTAATTATATTCAAAATTAATGAGATAGCTAGTTACCTTTTTTACTGAGTCAGCCTAGATGTTTCCCTCTGTTTCTAGTCCGTATCCCTCAAGTCCTTATCAATCTTATCTTGATTTCCACAAAAACGGGCTAATAACCACATTCCCCTCAAACTGTGAAAGTTTTCCTATAAATCTCCAAAAATAATGTTAGTCACCAGCATTGAATCAGTAGAAAAGACCTCAAAGATTGCCTTTACACTCAAAAGATTTGTGTTTAACACAGAAACACACAGATGTTTCTAACTAAATAAGATTACACAAAAGCTGATTTTTTTTTAAAAAAGAAAAAACAATCAATGGGGAAAAAAAATCCCAAGTACAAAATTAACAGCAGGCCTGATAACACAGAATACGTGATGAGTTTTGACTCCACAGGCTAAACAAAACTAAAATAACTCAAATACAGGCTGACGCTGGCCAAACCAGCTGAACCTGAAGTGGTGCCACTCTGTGCTTCTTTTGGCAACCGAATTCTCTGCACCAATCAATCACATTAGTAGACATCTGACACGATCCTTCCCACTTTGCAGCCTGCATAGACGGTACTTTTATTCTCAGTCAGTGAGTCATAATGCTGCTGCAAATCCTCAACAATGTTCAATACTCTTGACAACTTGAAGGGAAATTGTTAGGAAATAATCACCTGATAATACTTTCCTGAAACAAACAAACAAACAAACAAAATCTCAATTTCAGCCTAAAGAGAAGTCACTGAGCAGCTCTTCACTTTTGACAGGCACGTTAAAAGTTACAGACTGGCCTTAAAAAGTTAAAATGGCTTTTAGGTTGAGCCAAATCAGAAGCAAACACCGATAAAACACATTTCTAAAAATATTTTTTTCTTCCAGCCTTGAATGCTCAAGGCTAACACTTTTCACCAGTTATTTCTAGACACAAGTGTGATACTTCTTTTATACTCAACAATACTAAATGAGAACGAGACGATGGAAAACTGTGAGCACCATTGGAAATCCTTCACTGAGGTTCTCCAATAAATCAAACAACAAGTGCTGAGATCCACTTTAACCTAAAAAAAAAAACCCAAAAGGGCTGTATGATTGTCATATGGGAGAAAAGGGACAGTAACAGTAAAGCTAACAGTAATTTAAGATGTTAGAACATATAGTACACTGCCTGGCCAAAACAAGTCACACCTGGATTTAACTAAGGAAACGCATAAAAGCCTTCCACTGTATAATTACTGCAGTAATGAATATGTTTTTTGCTGACCACAGGTTATCCAACACTAACCAATGCACTTCTCAAGCAACCATGTTTGAAGATATTCCGCGGTTGTGGAAAAGCAGTTAGTCCATTTCAGCCCCGTGCAGACTGACTCTCCCATCATCAATGACGAAACCTTTACAAAATCCTAATAGAACTCTTGGATGGAAATAAATGTTGTGATATTCCCTAACCTTACAGAAACAAGGCACACAACGAATGCACGTTGTTATCAATGCAAAAATAGTAAAAGCTGTTTTGGTCAGGCAGCGTACAGCAGTCTTGTTAGGGGTACAATATGTAACACTAATAAGTCACCTCATGGTTTTCCAAAGGTGCTTTCCACATTTTTCCAAAGTGTCCCGATATCACACTCACAAAAGTAAATGCATTTGATGGAGAAATATGGACCTATTGAGCAAATGTTTCAAGCAGTCTGAGCAAACTTTACAATCCTACATCGAGGAGCGATCCATGTTCGACGAAGGACAAAGAAGCTCAACAAATCGTATTTATGGCTTCAGGATTATGCATATTTTTCTAAGCTATTTGGGTGGAAGTTACTCCCCAAATGTTTGCGTCAGTTTGTGGAATCAAATAAATCTGCGCGGGTCACAGAATTTCAGGTGGCTCCATGAGACGCTTATATGGATATGCCCAAAAATTAAGCTCTTCTGTCTGCTGAACCTCTTAGTAAGTAGAGAAGAGCATCACAAACATAGACATAAACCAAGTGAATAAGACGCATAAGGTTTAAAGGAAAATTAATGTTGAATATTTGATTGTCAGCTGTTTTTCGCACTTGAAAAGCATTTAAAAAAATGCCAGACTGATTGTTTATAATAACCTAGAGTATTTATTCACATGCACACCTGGCTGCTAAACCTTGCTTAAGTTAATGAAGGGTAATATAACAGTGCTCTTCTTTCAGAGAGGTGCTGGATTTGGACAATGCTGTCTGTAGTGCTGGAAGTAGTATTATTTTCTCCACCCAAACTACACAGATAAGTACAGGCTATCTAACAGAAATGCGGCTGTATATAATGTAGGATTTACTGTTATATTACGCTGCATTACTTTAAGCTTGTTGTCACTACCTGTACTCACTCATTGCATTTCTGAGGTGAAAAAAAAAAAAAAACCATCTCTGCAGGTGCACCATAAGGATTTCAGCTTTATTAATGGGTGTTTCAAAGTCTGCCGGTGTAGTTCTCTTATTATTATTATTACTGTACTAATGTTAATATAATGAAATGTGTCATTTAAGGTGATTTTTTTTTTAAAGACAGTATTGGCTTTGCGTCGGTTTTTGTATATCTATACATGTACTTTTTGTTAACAAAACTACAAGATGGGGCGGTTCTCTTCCTCACATATTAAATAATAAATGATGTACCAGCCCTTTTTGAGTAAAGAAAAATACTAACATTTTAAAGTATTAGTAATAACTTTCTTGCCTAGTTAGTGAAGCTGCAAGTGATTTTGAAATGTGATAATATAGTAACAGACATGCTGGTCATCTTCACATTCAGAGATCCACCCTGAATATAATCAAAGATTGGACTATTTGGACCTGAGATTTTAAGAAACTGCTGTTGAAAATCACTTTGTCAGTTCAGAGGTGTGTCTCATTTTCGGATACTTATGAGAATTCATTTTGATGTAGTAGACCAAGTACCTACATGTGTAGGGTGTGACGTTAGACAGGGTACTGTTACTTCAACTTGAACATGGCGAGCTGTTCACTCGGAGAACTACGACGGTAGCAAGTGACTGGAACTGTCGCAAGAGCTGCAGCATTGTAAGTTACAAATCACTGATGTAAAACTAGTTTTGCCTACACTAAAACAACCCAAGCTACGAATGCAGATCCACTGCCTAAAAAAAAACAACAAAAAAAACAGGTTGCTTTTCTTTAAACAGTGCCAGATGACACTGTTATCCTGCTTCTACTGGTGGAAAATTGTTCACTGGCTCTTCCCTTTCCTCTTCAACCATTAAGGGTCCAGCCATACAAGTCAAGAGACTGGTTGTCAAGAGACTGGTTGTCAAGAGACTGGTTGTCAAGAGACTGGTTGGCAACTGCCTGGCAACCACTGGTCACTCCAGCAACCACTGGTTGTCAAGGTTGCTATAGGTTGCTGACAATCACTGAGAAATTGATTACTAAATCCCTAGTTACTCCAGCCACGAGACCAGTTAGTGACTTATTGGTAATCATTGGTCGCTAGGGAAAAATGGGTATTTCGTAACAAGTAGGCGAGTGGTTGCTAGAGGCTGTTGCTAGTTGTGAGGTGAATTAGGCTACAGAGAGGTATACGGTGCATAACATATTGCCAACACCTGAAAAGTGTTCAAAAAGTGGTACTGAAACTGTGAAGAGTCTGATGCAAATGGAAATGGATACTCTTCATCTTCAAAGTTAAAGTTGTGGTTTTTGGAACATGTTGGTGTAAACGGTAAGGCACAACTTTTACTTTGAAGGGAACCATTGACAGTTTCCAGGATGTAGTCCACTTTTTCCAAGTTTCTCAGATTCTTGGTGGTCAGTTAGTGTTGTCAACTCCGTGTCTTCCATGAAAACTAAGGACGACAGTAACAATCTGCTAGCGATCAAAGCAATCATAAAAAAAAGCCAACATCATCTAGAAATCACTCGCCAACTGGTCAGGAAATACACAGTTCAGTGACTAGTCTCTTGGCCCGTAGGTGACAGTTGAAAAGCACTCTCCAATCAACTTTTAATAACTGTTATGTTTACAGCAGGTACCCATTGTGAATTGCATGTAGTGTACAGAAGCATACAATAAGAGACAGAGCAGGTTTGTGCATTAATGGTTTTCAGCATGTGAGTTTTGCAAATGAATTATTAAAAAAATCAGACTTTCACATGGGTTAAATTTTCTGAACAGTTCCCTAATTAATACTGATGTGATTTATGGGTTCACAATGCAACTTTGATGTTGTGTGCATAAAACAAACTATTTAGAAATCAGAAAAATAGAGGCTACTGCCTTAAGACAGCATTTCAACGGTATGCATTTGAGTTCCTCTAAAACTCTTTAAAAAACAAACAAACAAAATAAAAAAACGAAACAAGGAACTGTCCTTTGTCTGAGACTCCACTGATGTCACTGACGTGTTACAGGCTTGAAAAAGCCTTCTGTGAAGATGTCACTAGAAGTGGATTTAAGTGTCTCCAACTACAAATAGTCTGCTTTTAATCAGGATCGTGCTTCAGCACAATTAAGTTAATTAAAATGAGGCCCTCTGCGCAGAGGTAAGTGTTTACTAATGTTAACTGGTTTGACTTCACGAAGAATTTGATGAAAAGGATGAGGGCTGATTTCAGTGATACTACGTGACTGTTCAGCCTTGAGTACTTAGGTAAGTATTGCTTGAAGGCTGTGATTCAGAACTTAAATGGGGCATCCCTGAATACCCCAATCACTACAAGGCCCCATAATTGACTAGTATAGTTTTTGCATTACTGGATCATGGATTAAAGAAACACTCCACTGTTTTTTGTAACCTCATCTATTTATACATTATAAACAGTGCAAAAAGTAGCTACTGTATATGTGCTTTGCATTGTCACAGTCCTCAGACTTTTTCAGGAAAGACAAAAATGCTTTCGTGATTTCAGTGGAAATGCTGGCAAACTGAAGCTAACCAGCGGCACATTAGAGGTTAATCATGAGTACTGACTACTGCGTTTAATGTAGCAGGTGAGAGGTGAGAAAGAGGAATGTTTTCACTTGCAAGCCTTCTCATCATGTGCGAAAATGTGTATAAATGGAAATACAGTGCATTGACCACATATCATTTTGAAACTGGGTTTAATTAAGTCGAACAGTGATTTTCAGTGGATCCATTCTGGTTTTGAGGCATTTCCACATAGTAATAGAAAATACAATATTGTCACAGTATTATGAAGTCATATATACTGGAGCTTTAAATTCTCTTTACTAAAGCAATTAGCAATGGAGGAAACAAGTTTAAAGAACATTAAAGGCCTTTTTCTCGGCCGAATTTTGATTTAAAAAACACTAACATATAGATAATATTCAATATCTACGTTTAAAAAAAAAACAAAAAACAGTGGAGCATTCCTTTAATTAAGGGCAGGCAAATAAAATGTGTGATATGGAGCCACTGATAACAAATGGCACAATAACTGAATGATTTACGTATAAAAAGAAGAGAAAACGTGCCAGTGACAACCAGCTATGGCAAATTTGTATTTAGGAAAAACACTAGGACCACATAAAACAATTGGCTTTTTAAAAAAAGCTAATAGGACAAACCTTAAAGATACCAGCTGGCAACAAGACAAGGGGCCCACCCTTCATCATGTACCAATAAGCAAAAAGGCAATACAGGATGAAGAACCTTAAGGGGAGGAGTGAGTGTGCTGGGCCAGTGTTTGATTTAATCTGGAATAAATTGTAGAAAGAGGGCTTATTTTAATACTAGTTACACATTGGTGGAGATCTTGTACTTAGGAGACATGTTATTATGGAACCAGATGAAACTAAAAATGACGCCCATGGTTTTGGGTATACGCTCGTCGTAGGCAAACGTCATGGCCTCGTGCAGCGGGACTTTGACCACCTCGATAAGCTCTCCCTCCTTTGGCTCACCTCCACCTGGGCTGACGCAGTTGTCATCAGACACCTCAGCGTAAAACATGGTTTGCTTGGCACCGGTTACACCTACACCCGACCTGGAGGAGAGACAAAAAAAATCTGAAAGGATATTTCCAATCTTCCTTCATTTTTAAACAGCCTGAGTGTCTTCAGTATCAACACAACACTCTTAGAACTCAACAAAGTCACATATGAATGCTATACATCTCTGTCTTTCACTGTTTATAATAATAATAAAAAAAAAAAACCTAAATTCTTTAGCATTTCAATAAAATATCAAATCTCTGCTGCAGGCGATAGTGCCCTCAGGTTGCCTGCTATTAGCAGAGAGCTTCAGTACATGAAGTACTTCTGTCAGAAACACCCTCATAAGTGTTATGGGGGTTAAGATGATCCCCATCTGTATAATGGAAGCAGCCAACACACAACAATGGTCGTAGACAACACCAACAGAGCTGGAGGTGGTGTGCAAGTTATATCAAAAGCGTCCTTATGAGAGTCATCACTCAAAGCTGTCCAGCTGCTGCTGTCTAATGTGGGACTGTTCGTCTCCTGGGTCTTTTCACTGCCGCTTCAAGCTCTACTCAGCTAATAATACATTGACAAAGATGGATGACTTGCCTGATGCTTCTTTCCAGGTCACTTACATAAAATGTGCACTTTTAGTTTATAATATCAGAACTTCATCCAAAAAAACCCCAACAAAAAAAAAACAAAAAACAAAAAAACACTCTGTCACCAACAGTGTTAAGTCTTTAATTATAAATGCAACAAGTCGGATTAACAAGTTAATTTAACAAACAAACAAACAAAAAAACCCCTACTGTATACTTATAACTGACACAATTTACACCCAAACCAAGGATTTAATGTTGCTGTTAATTAATGTAGATAAATGGTTCTTATATAGTACTTTTCTACTCTACCTGAGCACTCAAAGCACTTTATTTAACATGCATCATTCATCCATTCCCACCCAGTCATACAAGCACTTTTTTTAATGCCTAAGCACTTTCTAACATCCATACACATTCACAATCCAATGGAAGCATCGGATTGTGCATCCACTGAAGTGTGAATCCATTGGAGAGGAGCTTTGGGTTGGTATCCTGCTCAAAGATATCTGGAGCAATCAGTGATCGAACCACCAACCTTCTGATCAGTAGGTGCTCTTCTGAGCTACTGCCAAAAAGTGTTAATGCGCTATTAAACCACTGTTCGGGTAATTGTCAGGCATTTTTTCATCTTTACAGGCTAAACTAGTGAAAGTTATATGAATGTTTTTTGCTTTCAGGCTATGTATAGAGCAAAGAATGATCCGACTTAAAGCCAGACTGATACGTGATTTTTAAGACCCATATCAACACCGATATTTGGCGATTTAAAAAAAATTGATATAGCCTTTTCAAGACACATGAAGCATAAACAGATTTGTTATGTGTATTTATGAGTCTGTCTTCTTACTTTATTTTCCAAGTGAATTTTGAAAACTCGCTTGAAAACTAATAGCTGACTTTATATCACTCCCAGTGCTCAGGATAAGGGGGGCACTGGTTTTACCATTCACTGGCAGACCACCACACAGGAAAGTGACCAATCTACTCTCATCTTTCAAAGATCGCTTCTCTTTTTATTAGGCGTTTGTGTGTGTGTGCTCCAATAATCTTATAATCAATCACTTAAAAGTTTTAAACATTGCAAATGTAGGTTATTTCTCAGTGAATGCTGCACAAGAAAGTTCAGAATGTATAACTAAGGGAAATTATAACAAAATAGGACAATAGGAAACTAATTGTTAAGGGACAAGAAATCCAGTGGGAGTAACTCAAGTAGATAAGATACATAAGATAATGAAAAACACTGCACTGAGACTTTCCTGTGATAAGAGTTGATACATACCTGACAAAAGACCTTGACCGAGAGCTCCTAACACTAACCATCAGCTGTAAATTATTTTTGAATTATGTACAATAAACTAAAAAAACTAACCTGTAAGAAGTAATCTTCTTCAGCTTAGAAGCTGGCACATCGTAGCCACACTCTTCCAGCACCTCCTGGCGGGCGATCTCCTCCAGAGAGAGGTCAGGTTTGTCCACCAGGCCAGCACAGAGCTCGTAGGTGACCCCCGCAGAGGCAGGCAGCCACTGAGAAGAGCTCTCCCCTTCTGAGGCTGACTGGCCCTCCTGAGACTCCGTCGCGGCCTCTGCAGCGCCCTCCTCGGTTTTTTCACCGGACTTCGGCGGCTGCGTCTTGGCCTTTTCCCATTCACACATGTATACAGCTGATGGTGGGAAAAATGGAAGAAAATGCCAGTATACTCGAGTGAAAAAGGCTAATATCAACTGCAATGACTACTTTTCAATCTTTAAACATTTATTGTCTGATCAATTCTATCGTGAACTCCATGTTTACGATAGAATCTCATTTTGCACTGCAGATAAATACTTAAAAACTAAATAAAAGGCAAAACAAATAAATCAGTGCCCAGGCATCCTTGAATTTACTAAACGGCAATGTGGAAAAGTCTCTGGTGACTACTAACAAAGGAGGCTAGGTTGCTTTGTAATGGGACCTCCTGCAGTCTATTTATGAGTCTGTATTGTTGCTTCCATCCATCTGAATAAAAAGCATGCACAGGATGTCCGTAGGATGTATACCAATCTTAATCTAGACTGGTGAAAAATGAAACTGAATAAACTGTAGTGCAGTGTTTTTGGTGTGCTGCTTTGCGAACACAGAAAAAGAAAACTTACCTGGACGGAACTGTTTGACAAGGACAAAACAGTGTGAGCTGGTGTTGAAGATCAGCACAGATACACTGCAGACATGGAGGGGAGAGAAAGGAAGAGTTAAATAAATGCTATTCTCAGAGAACATGTTTTCTACCTGCCAAAATGACATGTCACTGGTGGAGCAATCGCTTTCAGAATAAGACTTCTATTTCAAGAGAGCAGTAAGTCAGTGCTGAACCAATTTTTAAATCTCTTGTGATGGAATCACTAGTCTACAACAGGCACAAGTCGAGGAACCCTGGATTCATGTATAATGGTGGTCAAACGTTGGGTCCAATGACTGGTTTTTGCCTGCAGTTGACAACCAAAAGTAAGATCGCAATTGCTGGATTTTTTTTTTAACCTGGCCCACACAGCATGGCACAGGAGCTCAGAGATGCTTAGACTGTCTGAAAACAAAAGACCTTCTTTATTTTTTCCGAGTGGTGAGGGGGGTGGGGGGCTGACTGAGGCTAAACAGTCATACCTGTGTTTCATTGAGTCTGGTTTCCATTATAACGTTCATCCACTTGAAATGTTCTTTAAAATATACAAAGATTTTTTTAATTTCCAGATAATATTTTTTATCCTTTGACTCTCCTGGAGTAGCTTTATTTGATTCTGCAGTTCAGAATTAATCCTGGTTTATCGTTTACTGGGCCTTAGTCCTTCAGTTCATCCTGTCTGAAACAAATTGTTTCAATGACTCTCCATTTAAAACAGCATTTATATGACATTACTGAAAGGAAATCAGAAAGGCAAGTGTTTAATCAAAGAAAGTGAAATATACAAAGTGCTGTGTGACATTCATGGATGTACACATCTCAGCGTTTAACAAAAATCATAACCTACAAACAAACGGAACCATCATAGCCCTGACTTAACCTTTGTATTAGACATTTCCTGTTACAAAGACCTAAAAATAACATGCCACTAAAAATAAAATGGTCTGCCAAAATGAACAATTTTCTAAAATAAGAGGCTTGCTTCACTGCTGATATTCACAATGACTCTTAACAAGCAGGATATGGAGATAAAATAGAAGGAAGGTCAGCATGATATGCTTCGCCACTGGCACCCAAAGAGCTCTATAGGCACAGGTGGGTCACCGCTCGAGTGCGTTTGTGTTTATGTGTGCGAGAGTCTAAGTGTTGCTGCTTGTGGCGACTTGAGGCCTGGGGTTTGTGTTGGGAAAGCGGATGCGTCTGAGGCGGCAGGAAGCCCTGCCCTGTCTTTCCCATGGAAAGAAGGAACCAAGAGTTTGCAGTTACAACACCTAGCTGCAGCTCCTGGGCTGATACTCGTTTAATGTCTGTTTGCGTTTTAGATTTTCAGGTTTGCCTTTTCAAACATGTGTAATGTCAGCTGACTGCTTAATCCTTAAAAACAGGGTCGTGTGATTTCTCCTTCTTGCCACTGTTCCCTCTGTAATTTATTTTATTGAATCCACTACCTCATTTAACCTTCAGTGAAAACAAATGTCTGTCCCTACGGTGTGCATTAAATCAAAGGGAAAATAACTACAGACATTGTACCAATAAAAATGAGCTAACCTCTTGGGCATAAACACAGATCATAGCACACACAGATCATTAAAAATACCTCGACTGTGCATACTTAAAGTTGAAAAAGAGACTACACCTGGTAATAAATGTAGCAGCAAGTAGGCCTGTAAACTATGACAGCCATTAACTGTTTGCCATTTTTACAAATTGTTGGGTCTTTTTTAGAGACACTTTTGTGTTCAAAATTGCAGAAATGAACGTGAACTTCCAGCAATAACAAGTTAAAATCAAAGCTGGAATTAACTGAGGGCATCCTTATAAATTTGCATAAAATATACCATCTTGTGGCCGTGAAAACGGCTTCAGAAAAAGGTCAACTGTCTTTCTGTTACTGATTAAAAAGCCTTTGATTCATATCTGGATCCAGTGAGCAAACTCTGCTACTTATCTATTCACCTCCTTTCGCCATACTGCATTGTTTGCTCTCACCTTGAGAACGCAGAGCAGCCATTTTCACCTCCTCCCTTCCATCTTTCTAGAGCTTCTTTTTCACACTGATATTTCTGAAGCTGATTACTGATATACACGAGAAGACTGTGCTGTGGGGCAACATCACCTCACAAGACACTAGTGAGGAGGATCTAGACAAAAAGTGGGTCACGGGCCTGAGGCACTGGAGCTGTCCCTTGTTGCAAGTCTTGGTCTTATAGTGCTGTTACACACCATTACTGCTCTTCTACTGCTTCCTGGTGAAAAAAAAAAAAAAAGAGCTCTAACAGTTAAACCAAGAAGCAGGCTAAACAGACACTCAGGACTTTTCATGCACGGTTAAGCTTTCTCTCTGGGGCATCTGGCTGAACAGCGGGAAATCTGGGTTAAGGCAGACGTATGAGAGGCAAGACTAAGGTGACTACTGGTAGAAAGCTTATGGTTTAAGGATATCATTATTTGGACCAAGTCCCACTAGAAAAAAAAAAAAAATAGGTTAAAGGCTACACAATCCATCTTCCTGCTGTCAGATCAGCGCCAAGGACACAACCATATCCCTTCCTTAATTTACCGGCTTTGGTTTAAATGAGTCAAGTGTCATAATATAACTTTTTTTTAAATGTAAAATTTTTATTTTTTATTGAATTATAAAATGCAAATTTTTAATGACATAAAGAGAGACACATTAGGAACTAATAAAACTTAAAGCAAGTCAAAATGGATTAGAACAAACAAGGGTTTAACACAAAGTAATGATTCTGGGCCTCATTTATTCTCAGACTCATTATGAGAAGCTTTCTGTTATAAACAAGCACTACAAACCAATAAGAATGGCACCTCTGCGATCACAAACCAGGTTTATCAACAAGCATCTTTGCACACATCATAAAAACGGGGCATCCAATCAGGCAAAGAAGGACATGAAGTTGATATCCCATAAGTACCAATTATCTAAATTATAGTTTAGAGTGTAGTTTTGATGTTCGTCTTGTTTGGAAAAACATTTCCACTCTGTCAAGTGTGATTTTACAGCTTTTTTCAGAAGGCAATATGCAAACATCAGTTAGCTTTGTAAAATGTTAACGCTCTCCAAGCTCTATAGAAATCACACTTTCTTAATTAAGCTAAAGAGGTAAAACTATATACACTCTTCAGATATTTTAATAGCCTAGTGTTATTGTTAACGCTGTTAAAAATGTTGCAGAGTTTGTTGTCATCCATGACTCACCTAAAAAGTCATTTGTGCTGATGTGTCTGAAAGGCCCATGGAAGAGCAATTCAGTTTCATGTGTTTTTGTAGTTTTGAGGTCAAACCCTGCTTGTGTAAACAAAGTAAGGGCTTTCTCTAGATAAGTGGCAGCTAATGAAGCATGTACTTCCAGAATCTTTGGCTCCTGGATTGCGGATCTGCACCTCTAAGTCAAAGGCCACTGAACATTTTACAGTCAACTGCCGTATTTACACTGAGACTAAACTGCTCCCCTTGTGCAGAGTTAAGTACTATATATAAGGCAATATCCACACAGGGAGCTACTACCAGTTGTGTGGCAATCAGAGCCCATAGAATATCAATGACATTTAGCAATTTCAAGTGCCAACGGGAGAAATAATCCCCGGCCGATGCGATATGGGCAGGTACAGAGTTAAAATGTTCTCATCTCAGAGCGATCAATTGAAGTGACTACCAATGAGAGCAAAGGATATGCAGTAGTCGATTGAAAAACATGTGGGTGGCAAATACATTAAAGGGTTAACAAGGCAAATAGAGCCTGGAATGTCCAGTAGCAACCAACCGTTACGATATTTAAATATTGACAGGCCTTAATGGGTGAGGCCTGTCCAACAATAAGTTGAATCCATAACATGTGGAATACATGTGAATAGGTGGATAATCTACATAGTGAGGGAAAACCCTTGGGATCCTTCAGAAGAAGCTTTAAAAAAAAAAAGAGACTTTGAACCAGATACACCTTGAAACATCATGAAATATCATGAAAACCCAGGTTATCAGTTAACCTCACACAAGTCAGTTTAACTGTATTGATTCATGCAGTACTGTCAGGATTAGACCTTTTAGTAATCTTGGTAAATGAAATTTCTAACAACTACTGTAATTTTCCCAGAAGGCCACTTATCAAATAATCACAAATCTTGGTAAATGTGCATGCTTATGAAACAGATGAAAAACTGTGCACCTCGCAACAAACTCATCTTCATAAGAATTTTAGAAACAAGCTGGAAAAAAAATGTATTCAAATGAAGTATTTCATACCATTCTGCTCACAGCCTCTTCTAGTCTGATGTTGCCTTTGATAAAAATCTGTCTTTCAAATCTTTGACTAGTTCTTCTGAAAGACAACATCCTGCTGAGAAGAAAATGCTATGCACACTTGCACAAAAATGCAAAACAATCCAGGGTCTATTTGATACATGCCCCACGGGGAATATCCACCTGGGGAAGAGAAATGCAGGTTTGGGTTTACTGCTTCTTCCCTCTGTGGTACTATTTTTCAGAAGAACTTCTCTTTGGGGTCATTAGTAGAGCAAAATGGGGCTGAAATAACCCGACACTTACCTCAGGGCATTACGTTAGAGTTGGAACTATGGCTTTGACACAAACGTGTGATATTTCTCTTACAGAGCCCCCCCCTAAAGTTCAAACATTTATTACCATTTTAACTGCAGAATTGCGTGGCACTACTTCCTTTAAAACAAGGTGTGTTAAGGTTGACGATCCTCCAAATACAATGTATTTTTAAGAGAAACCACATCATTGTGGTGTAAAAATACCAGAGAAGTCAGATGAGAGGAAATTGGTTAAGATGTTCAGGAGCAACCCAGGAGCCAACAAGGCTAAGCCTACCATGATCTGGAAACTACTGTTTTACATAGCCACAATGACAAGAGGTGTGTCTGGAGGACTAAAGGTAAGGCTTTTAAACTTAGGAACACTGTACCGACTGCTAAGCATGGTGGTAGTAGTATCATGCTTTGGGGTTGTTTTACTGCCTGTAGTACTGGTACACTATACAAGTGGATGGAATAATTAAAAAGAAGGACTACCTCCAAATTCTTAAACCTCACCTTTACTCAACAGTTAGACAAGTGAAGCTTGCACACAACTGGAATGATACCAAACACATGTCAAAACAGGTTTTGGAAAGAATAAAGCAATCTAACATTAAACTTCGGAAATAGAATCACAAAACCGAGTCTATCCCAGGAAACCAACCAATTTAAATTAACTCTTTTAATTTTGCCAAGTAGCAGGGTCAAATATCCAGCCAGAATTACGCCAGATGTTTGTTGATGGCTACCAAAACCATCTGGGCAAGGCGCAACTTGTTAAGGGTGCCATCAAAGAACATGCAAACTCCGCACAGACCCCGGCCTGATGGTGGAATTGAACTCAGGACCTTCTTGCCATGAGGCAACAGTGCTAACCACCGTGGTGCCCTGTTAAGGGTGCATTTAACCAAATAGTAGCAGTGTTGTGCAGTGACATGAAAAAGTTATTTCCCCGACTTGTGAAATAATGAATTCTTAAAAAGCAACACATCTTGTCATGATCTAAAGAAACATGAGAACCAGTAAGAAACAAAGTCACTGGCATCTATCAGTCTGGAAAGGACTACAAAGCCATTTTTAAGGCTTTGGGACTCCAGCAAACCACAGTGAAAGCCATTATCGACAAATGGAAAAAAACCTGCCAATGATGAGGAAACTTCTGAGCACAGCTTTATGTTACAGACAAGTTCTCGAGATTGAATAACCTCTCCTGATAAAAACATGCATATTATACAGTTTCTCAGCCATAATAGGGCTGTGTGTCAAGGTCTCATTTCAGGCTACATAAATGTTTTCTTACCTCTTCTGTGTAGTCTGGTATTATTTATTAGCCATTTAGTTTGCCAGAAAGATGTACTTAATAAATATACAAGCAAGTAAAGCATAGACAGGAGCAATAAAAGTAAATTCGAAGTGTTTTACCTGTCATGGGTTCGCATGAAGTCCCAGGATTTCTTTGTCCCATTCTGCGTAGAAATAAGATGACATGAAACACCACAAATAAAACATTATGATCTCATAGTAATTCTCAAACACTGCTGTGTTCCAGCTGGGTCAATCAAAAGTATTTTAAAAGACAAAGAGTGCATACAGTTTGCAATCAGTGTATCATAACCCGTTTTATTTCATGTGATTTACACAGTAAGATATCAAATCACCTCTGAATTATTAACAAGAATGTTTGAAAGTAACAACACTGCCACACATTTAAACCGCACCCTATAAAAACATCTGCAGATGCAAAACAAAACCTACAAACACCCAACGCATTTAAAAACATTCTTTGTTTACTTTTTATGCGTTGCAATTGCACAGAGAGATTCCTGATGACTAAACACTGAAACGCGCTTTCTAGCTATTCAACTTAAGTGACAGAAGTTGTTGCGTTTTAAAGCCCTGTGGACACATCAGCACATTGACAGAACATGCAGCTTCACTCTTTCAGTAAATTTCCATCTGTATAATTATGATCAAACTGCCAAGGAGGTGTGTTACCCACACAAAAGACAGACAAAAATATTCCAGAAATCACAGGGCTTCAATTTATAGCTTGTGACACACGCATTGTCAGGCATGTGACTCGCGTCTGCAAAATGATGAGCTAACGTCCTCGAAGTCTGGTTTACTTTCTTTTAGATTATTTTCATTAAAAATGGCTGGAAAAAGTGTTTTCAGTTCATTACCAAAATGTATAAAGCCATATTTGTTCAATAGAAAGCTATACGCTCTAAGCTTTGCTGCTTTATGAAAATATCAAAACTGGCATGTCCACTTATTTTAGCATGTATTAGCTAATGCATGTCCTTGCTTCAATCAACTGAATTCCTAAAGCTATATTTAGCTACATGGATAAATCAGCTGGGTCAAAATGTCAGGATAAGGCTCAAGGTCAACCTGCTATCTACCAACAGCGAGGCCAGTGCAAAGCTAGCATGACCTAGCATGACCTAATGTTACAATACTCAAGTTGAAATAATACCAAAATGTTTATTTATTTCCTTATTTACTCAGCCAATACAGTGGTACTGAAGAATAAGTCTGGCAGATGAAAACAACATTCATCAAAGCTACAATTAGATGAGTAATGGAAAATAACATTTTCCATCTGTTTTCCTCAAACAGCTAGAAAAGCAAGAGCAACTTCCAAAAAAGGTGTGCCAAGCTTGTAGGATCATTACCAATAAGTCCTGAGGCCATCACTGCTGCCAAAGGTGCCGAGCAGTGAAAGAAAGCCCCAAAGCCCTGTTTTTACTTTGTCATTGTTTTTTATCACAACTAAGTGTTGACAACAGGAAAAATAAAACTAACTTCTTACTTTAAATAATTGATTCGTGTACCATCAACAAGCTCTCCCTGTGTGAACTAACCACATTAACCTAGCATATTCCCCTCTCTACATCCAGCACTGTTTAAATATGGTAAAGTTGGCCTACATTTTCTATGCCTGAAGAAATATGGCCTTGATTCAAATTTAGGCTACACCTCCTCTCCACCTACGAGTTCTGTCAAACGCAGGGATGACAGTTTTACTAGAACAGGCTTATCCCGGCTACAACACACTCGGTGTGTTACTGAGCTGTTTTCAGTACCATCCAAGAAAAAGGAAGGAGGTGAAATGGCAAGCTAATTTCACTGATTTAATCAGACATAATATAACTGCTGTTGTAGCAACATGATTTGTGGTTAAAGCTGCAATGTGGAATTTAAAGATTTCTATCTGAAAGGGAAAAGTTTCATCACAACTACTTGATTGTGTGGAAGTTAATTTCCTTTTAAAGCATGTTCCA
>VOQK01014299.1:56494-68107 GCA_015052645.1 Benitochromis conjunctus
GTTGTTTGTCTGTTTTAATTTTTTTTCAGAAAGAAAACAATGTATGTTCTACAAATTCTGGCCCCCATTAGAGTCAAATGGGACGAATAAAACAGGAGCTGCTATAGGGCGGAGCCACCCCCAGATTAACCAATCGCAACAATATGAGTATCTCATGTCCTTCTGTGTCTTAGTCACGCCCACCTCTCTACTCATTATGACTATTCAAAACCTCAAGCCTTTGACAAAACAACAAAATGCCCAGCTTGTGGCTCCAAGACAGGACTTGTCTAGCTAGTAGGTGACATCATTATTCTTTCATCTTTTATATACAGTCTATATTATATAAGGCTGTGATCTAACATTGGATGAATCCCTCTGGTCTTATTACATGTTACTTCCTGGATTACAATTATCCTTTTTTGTACATTTTACCCCTATTGTAAAATGAAAACTTACTTTTAATTATCACATTTTTATGAACAATAACCTATCTAACATTCTCTCATAGCAGCAGAGATCTAGGGAAGACTTATGCTAATACTTCTATTATATTTCACTCCTAATGAGATATGTTGTATGTCCTCACAGAAGTATAAAAAAAAGCAAATCTTTGTACTGGAAGTTTCTGTGGTTACTCTGACTATTGAAGCTTTATACTATGGGACAGCTGCTGCGGCTCCTGTGTTCCCCTGCTGAGTGGGAGCCTATTTTAACAAGCCAGACCTATTGTCTTTTCCTAAGAATGACCAGAGAATGTGGCAACTCCATGGGTCACATAGGCTTTATTTGTGTGTTGATGACTGGGGTGAGGGGCAAGACGTGGCTGTGTCCCTGTCATTCTCATCACCATGGGTGCACATGCCATCAGAGCTAATTACCTGCCTGGAAGGATCAATTAGGATGCCCTCTAATGCCCCCTAACAATCATGCCCCCAACCTCAGCTTCACAGTAACACAGGAAGACTGTGAGTGGGAAGTGGGGAGAGGCTGATGGTGTTAACAACAATGCTGAGTAGTAAACTGTGTAGTGACACGGCTCCCTACCATCAACACAAACTTAGAGTTTAAATGAGAAGCACTATCACAGCAGAAAGCCTGCACATGTCCCATGTTGCAAAAACATCTTTAACCCTTTGGTTACAGTAAACTGGATATACAAAAGTCATACACAATCCTATTCTTGTTATGGAAATTTGGAAAACAGACCCAAATAAAGTGCTTATGTGCTTCATTTTTATGTATATTTTATTTCTGGACTTGTTCTCCAGTGTGTCTGACAGATGGCTGCATTTAGACCTAAATACAAATAAACCCGCAATGCACTTTTCCATCATCCAAAACCAATTGTATTACCTCTAACCTTCCGTCTTTCTGATGTCAGTGGAAGACACTGATAGGGTTACTAAGGTGAAATACTGCTCCTGGATCAGAGGATAAACAGATTTGAATGAGGCCACATGAGGCCAAATGTTCCACTTTAGAGAATTAGGCCTTTGGTGCGGTGAAAACATGTTACCACCTAATTTCATCCAAAATCACAATGTGACTTTATATTTGTCTCACAGAAAGAAAAAGTGTTTAATCTCATATATATATATATATCTCATATAAAGATGTGAAAAGAAAAATCAAGAAGCAATTTTACAATATTGCGCTGTAAATGAACATAAGTATTTGACAATTTGTCATCCTTTCTGAAACACATATACTTAGGTTTGCTTGGACCATCGTTCCATTCCATATATTCAAATTTCATTCTATATATTCAAGTTCCATTCTATTTAAGACTTTCATAGTACTGAGAGGTTGAATCCAATTAATTTTGGTGAGTTCTTCTCCAGGAGGACATAGGTTTGTGAATTACACTGGTTTTGGCTTACTCTTTAAACAAACATCAGGTCACTACTCAAACTATTTAGTTGTAAAGTTGTTGGCTTGGTAACTGGTGAGCATTATAACAGCATCATATCATTGTATGCTGCTGGTCGATCTGTCGACTCTAGTCTTCTAATGTGTTCAAGTACAAAGTAAAGCTGACTGATCTGAATTATTTCCCTTTCACGTGGTTTAATCAATATTGAGTTGCTTCTCGCCCAAATTTGGCTGAATGCTAGAGCCACATTTGTAACCATTATTTTGTTTTGGGGCAACACTGAAATAACAGTGATGAAAAGCCATGTAGATAATTGTGCAAAGTGCATTATTTGGAACTTTTCAGGAATATCTAACACATAATTATGAACAATGAAGAAAGGGCAAGCTAATAAGATTTAAAACATCAATCAGTCCATCCATTTTCTTAATCAGTTACCAGTCACATGGGGGCCTATCCTGACTGGCACAGGGTGAGTGGTAGGGTACACCGTGGACAGCTCGCCAATCTATCACAGGATTTAAAAAATAAATTACATAATCATATAATCAAATAGTGCAGTAAGTCTGAAATCTGTTTTTAACAACTTAATTGCGCAGCTAAAAAGAAGGTCACATAACTGCAATAAACTGGTAAATACATTAGAATGGAAATCTTCTCCAGCAGGAAAGGAAGCAATGACTGAGCCACATTTCTGCTCAGGTATTTGCAATGCAAAAAGAAAACCATGTGAAATTCAATCACATAATATAGCAAAAGTGACCTTGAGGAAATACTTTGCTCCTGTTCTCAGTGTTGTATGATAATCTAATGACTGAATGAATCGCTCACACACATAATGAAAAATCCTTCAGTTGATCGATTAAAATCAAATTGAGTTGACCCTGAGGAGGTCAGGAGACCCAAATGTTGCTGTCCTCTATTTGGTTTGACAGCAGTCGTTGTTCCTCGGGGAGGAAAGGAGGACCTCGTCTCCCCTTGCGGCTCACTCGAGGGTGACGGTTTGGAAACATCCACTTTGACCCTTGATGTCGGGGCTCGGAGAGCAGACCGTCATTGCCCACCCCCCATCCGTCTTCTTAGACCGACCTCTGGCTGTTTGACCTTTCAGATGAACTCTGGACACTGTCCATGTCAGTCATGTCTTGGCTGAGAACAGAGCCAGAATCAGGCAAATGTTTACATCTTCCACTTTTTAGCACCCTTTAGCCTAAACTATACGCTTAATAAAAATGTAGTCAAATTTAAGAAATGGGGACCGGAGGGTGTGTTCCAACTATAGGGAAATAGTCGACCCTCGGATACAGGAGGAATAATGCGGCTTTCATTTTGGTCGTGGAACACTGGATCAGCTCTTTATCCTCTCAAGGACAATTGAGGGTGCATGGGAGTTTGCCCAACTAGTCTACATGTGTTTTGTGGACTTGGAGAAGGGATATTCAACCGTGTCCCTCGGGCTGTCCTGTAGGGGGTACTCCGGGAGTATGGGGTGTCTGGCCCATTGCCACGGGCCATTCGATCCTTATACAACCGTTGCAAGAGCTTGGTCCGCATAGCCGGCAATAAGTCAGACTCGTTCCTGGTGGGTGATGGGCTCCGCCAGGGCTGCCCTTTGTCACCGATCCTGTTCGTAATTTTAATGGACAGAATTTCTAGGCGTAGCCAAGTGGCGGAAGGCTTTCACTTGGGTGGTCTCAGAATCTCATCTCTGCTTTTCGCAGATGATGTGATTCTGTTGGCTTCATCAGATGTTGGCCTCCAGCTTGCTTTGGAACGGTTCGCAGCCGAGTGTGAAGCGGTGGGAATGAGAATCAGCACCTCCAAATCCGAGGCCATGGTCCTCAGCCGGAAAAGAGAACGAGATCGCGGATACAAGCGATGGAAATACAACCAGCATAGGGACACTGTATAAAATCTAAATAAAAATAAATAAAAGTCGATGATTAGGAAAGCTCATAAACCCATATTGTACTTACAATAACAGAAAATAATATAACAATATAATATCACAATAGAAAATAAAACAAACAATGAAACAAAGGAACTTTACCATATGTTGAAAAATATTACCACATTGTAAATTTAATGCTACATTTTCTCAGTTTCAATATTTGATGTTTTCTATGTTCTACTGTGAAGGAAACATGGCCAACAATTTTAGAATTGGGTTTATAGTTATTTGTTTACTAGTGTACCTCAATGAAAGCAGGAGAATTGTTCCTATGGGTTCAACATAGGTCCATAACCTGTTTACTCCATCTACCTATAAACTACGTATAACATCTTAAAGAGGGTTTCTTCTATTTCACGATAAACACTATCAGTTGAAATGTGGGACAAAACTTGTTAAATATCATGATTTTTTACTGAACAAAGGCAACAGCTACCAGAGCACGATATATTTCACAGACCCATAGTGACCTCCGAAGCCTAACCAAAGTACAGCAGTTGCAGAGAAAGATGCATTTTGATGCCTTATTTGTAGCGCTTTCTTTACACAAAGTGCACATTTCCACATTTACGGCTGCAGTTCAGCTGTTTTGCATAAGTCGGTTTTTACACCCTATGTCCTTTACAATACTTGAGTTTAAGAATTGGGAATATTGACCATTTTATAAGGATTTCATAAAGACTTATTGAATTATTTGAGGTCATGGCTATTTTAATTCAAGCTTAATGAAGATGGATTACTCTCAGTGGTGTCTACCCACCAACAATCTAATTTCACATTTTGATTTGTATTATTGATCATAGCATGTGTGACATGTTTTAGCCAATTTAACCAGCACCCTGTTTTATTCCTTAAAGTGATCCATTTTCAAACAAAATACATGTCACAAAGAAAATTGGGTGAAAATGTGCCACAAAATACTCACACAGCCGTTATAATGCAAAGCATGTTTATTTTACAGTTACTGCTCTCTAATAAAAAAGCCTGGAACGAGATTCCGTGCTTATAGTTGTTTCAGTATAAACAAAATGAAGTGATACTTATATTTACATGTGGTAGATCTTGCAAAAATTTCCAACAGGTGACGGGTAATGTCCACCATCTACAGGCGACTCTGGAAACTGCACCACACCAATAAAAGGGTTTTATGTTTTAAACTACAGTGACCATGATCGTGCAGTCAGTCATGCTATTTTTTCGGGGGGGGCTAAGAGTTCTCGGGATTTCAATGTTTGCAAATACTATTAACTCCCAACATAGCTTTCATTTGAGCCAATTCATCTTTTTATTTTTTGGTCCATATTGGAATGTTAAAGCTTTACACAGTGAGAATTGTTTGTGGGTACAGCAAAAAGCAAAATAGCACTGCTTTCACACATCAGAAGAAAAGCCAGACTAAAACTCTGTACACTATACTTATTCTTTGATTTGCTAAAGAATTTGAGTTTTTAGTCTTTTCCCCTCGATACTGTACAACAGAGTTTAATTACAAACAACTGGAATCAAAATGTGATCGTGGACCCATTTCTGGTCTCAACATAATAACACTTCGTGAATCTTTCTGACAGTCTTTGTCAGCAGGTTCTTGGCCGGGGTGAACGAAGCCACAATCTCTTCAATCTGTCGAATCCTAGAAATACACAAAAATGTAAAAAAATGTAATTTTATACTTTAAAATTACATATTATTTCTTTGACATGGTTACCTTCAATAGTAATATGGTGCATAAAAAAAAACTTAATTTCTGTCAGTATTCTTTAAATAAACAGTAGTTAAAAAAAAATAAAAAAATCTAAACTCTAATTTTGTTGATTGATATTTTAATCTTACTTACGTTGTGCTTCCGATTATATTTTTAAAGCTCTCTACTTGCAGGACACAGAAGTGGTTGATGAGACAGATCGCAAAGACCACCTCAAATTTGGAACATTTCTTCAGACTGCTGAAGACAATGCACACTCTGGAAGAATAATTGAATGTTATACACCACAGCATTGCAAAATGCAAAACTGCATGCAGATGTGAATGATTTTTTTGATCAACAAACGGAATATTTGTCATTTCTGTGAAGTACAAAAGTTCTTACTTGGTGTCCGTGCAGCTGATGTCGAGTATATCCAGTCGTAACCCTCCCCACAATTTCAGGAGACGTAGTTCCTCTCCCAGAAGACGACAGTGACTCACCACCAGGCTGACATCATGGAGCAGCTGAGAAAAACAGCAGGCAAAATACTTCAGCTGAAATACAGACTGTACAAACGATAGACATATCTTCTGGGTCTCAACATTTAAGCTAAAACTAAAGTGATTTAAACTTGAACCAGTGACGATCACTGTGGATGCAACAAAAGTATGTGAGAAACAGCCCACAGGCCTGATCTAACTAAACACAGCCACTTTTTTCTAGTACTTTCTATCACACACATTCACACTCTGATGAACACATTGGGAGCAACTGGGGGTTCAGTATCTGGCCCACTTTACATGAACCAGATTCTGTCCTCTGTATGTATCTGGAGTGGGTCCACTCATCTGAGTCTTCATTTACACTTACCTTTGGTACATGTCTTCTTGTTGGGTATTTCTTCACCCAGGAACTTTCACCTTCAATGTACTCTGAGACCAGTTTGTGAACAAGGCGAGCGTGGCACTGTGACTTCTCACCTGGTAGAAAACATAATTGCTTTCAGTACATATTCTTCATAGTAAGTGCAATTAAAGGTAGCCAAAGACACATTAATTTAGCATGGCAGATAGGATGAAAATATCTAATAGCCATCCATCACAGAATACTTCTTGTATTTATTTTCTTACCATCGAGTTCCAGTTTAAAAGTGATGTGTGTTATTTTCTGCTCTGTGTCAGCATCATTTTCTTCAAAAGCAGAAAAACAAAGCTATTAGAGTGTCTTTAAAAAAAAGAAGAAAAAAAAAAGGACCCCAAACCAACAGAATTAAGCAAAATCTCACTTTCAATATTGTTCAAGGTTTGCGTGAACACTAGTGACTGAGGTGTAACCATGAGTACAAGATAGTCACAACTGTTAGAAACTGCTTTAAACTGTATGAGTAAAACATGAAAAAATAAATAACTACCATTCGCCTTTTCAAACACCAGCTGCAGATGCATGGTCTCATGGAGAAAAGTGAAGACTCTGCAGTTGTCCTTCATTTCTCTGAGCTTCCATTCATTCATCCTGATGTAAACAATGTACAAAACCAGTTTTACTTTATAATATTTGTCTACAGAACTGGCCTTAAGCTGTAAAAAAAAAATGCTCTTAGTACACAAACTGACATATTCAGAACGTCCATATGAATCTCCGGGTTCCTCATCTCAGCTTGAAGTCTTTTGACTTTACTTGAATTCTCCTTCTTCTGCATCTCTAGTTCAGATATTTGTCTGTGGCAGGAACAAAGAAAAAAGAAAAGAAAAGAAAAGAAACGATACCGCTCAACACAGGCAATTCTCAACACTCACTGCATAATTCAATGAAGAAGAAGAAAAAAGTTAATTCAATAGTTAATTTGAACCCACCTCTCATTATCAGCCATCGTCTCTGTGACTCTCTTCATTTCTGTTAAACAAAATGAACCAGAAAAGACACTTAGAACTTATTCAATTAAACTGAAGTAAAATAAAAAACAAATAGATCAAACAGTAAGAACTTACCTTCCTGCAGCGATTTCACACTTTGTTTGTCTTCAAAGCCTTTTTCTTCAACTGCAGCAAATTCTAAATGAAGGAGAATATGTTAGGCTAGAGCAACACATCCACCCTCTTTGTGCCCCCAGAGAAAGGTTTGCTGACGGGTCATCATCTTCCATCAAAACTACTGACAAATGTGGAAATGTGCTAGCAACAAAAGCAATCACATAGAGGTTTGTGGAGAAGCACCAACAATGCAATCGATTTCATCTAGCAACAGCCAACCGATAGAGGAATACACATTTTTGTGACTGAAACATTAGTTAATATCTACAAAAAGCACAAACTCAGTGGTATATCACAAACAGGAAAGTCATGTTTTCAAAGTAGCTATACCTTCTTCTAATTCACAAATACAGTCATCCAGAGTTTTTATTATCTCATCTGCTTCCTGAATTCTTCCTCTTAAGTTCTGCTGCTCCTCCTGGGAAAAAAACAAAACAAAACAACGTCAATTTCATTTTACATTCAATGAAGTCCCCAATTTTGCACTTTTCCCCAAATGTGTGAAGGTTCTTACCAAATTTGCCTGCACAAGATTTGAGTAGAGAACCTCCTTCATTTCATGTGACTGAACTTTGCTTGTTTTTCTGAAGAAGTTATTTCTCTCCTTTAGTTTAGCACCGAAAGATTTCAGCTGTTGATTCAAACAAATGCCGCATGGGTGAAATGTGAGAACACATGCCAAATTCATGTTAAACACAAGCACACAGCAAAGGCCACTAGCTAAATAAGGTCAAATAAAATACAGTGCAATTTAAAAAAAATACTGTAAATGACTGAATATTCATCCTGCCCAAATAAATTTAAACGTATCACATTCAACAAAGAGAAAAACAAATTACACTTTGACTAAATTACTCTCTAATACCTCTTTCTCTGAAGCATATCTCATGTCCTCCCACAAAGATCTATTGACAGTAATAAGAGGTTTGTCTAGATCCCGCATTCGCACCTTCAGCCTAGAAAAGACAAAATAGACATGTTTTTAAACTTCAATTGTAACGTCTGAGATTAAACATAAATAGAACTGTACATTTTATAACATGTTATAATCGTGTTTGTAAGCTACACCCAGTTTTTCTTGTGGTTTTGAGTTTTAAAGATATTGTGCAATTCATCTAAACCACAAGTTTAAATGAATATATGTATTTAACTACTTAATGTTTTCAGTATTTTTCTGTAGGTTTAATCACGTGTACTGTATAAGTTATAAAAGCTGAAGTGCACGTACCCTTCAACCTTTTCTGTGAGGTTACAGACATCAGTCTCATAGACCATCTGTTTAGGGCGACTAATATGTTGGTCCTTCAGTAAATCCATTGGTGAGGCCTCTGTGTCTGACAAAAACTGGGGGGGAAAAAAACAACAAAAAAAACAAACAAAACCAACAAAAAAAGTCACTATAACATAATTATAATTTTTTTGTGTGTATATATATATATAGATATATAGATATATATAAAGGAACTAATTTTTAACACAAAAGATTGTCCTACTCTGCCAGGAAGGACACTCTCTCGAGGATTATGGATGACAAAGTCAATGCCGAAGACTTTAAAGAACTCCAAGACCGTTATGGTGCCATCTTTGAGTTTCTGTAATCAAGGCATTAAATGCAGTTAAATAGTGAAAACGCACATTTTCAAAATTCACAGAAATCAATTTTTTAAAATAAAACTGCTTACCATCTGCACATCAGCAGCACTGTCTTCAAGCTGAGATTCAAACAAGCTGTGTTTAAAAGCTAAAAAAACAAAAACAAACAAACAAAAGAAAAGAAATTTTATAATAATCATGTCAAAGGAAACATTATATAAATCAGGAATACGGGATATTAATCAACGTGAAACATAAGAACTTACTTGACTCAGATGCAGTTTCACATTTGATGCTGGCTGTGTGAGTGCTGGAGGAATCTATTGTCTGTGTAGTTGTACGAGCTGTACTTATATTACTATCACACTCTATGACCTCTGACTGCAATGCACAAGAAGAAACAAAACACAAGCAATAAAAGAAACCATATTAAAGGTAAATCACGTCCATTGGACCGTTTTACACAACATTTAGAGTTTTCCACTTATTTATTCCTAAAACAGAGAAAGCAGACCTACCACTTCAACAGTCTCACAGGACGCTTTCATTCTCTTTGGATCCTCCACATTGATTTTATCTTCTGACAGAAGTCTCTTTTGTCCATGAACAGGGTTAATAACATCTTCAAACACAGTATCCTCTAAAGGCTCGACCACGTTGAACTCTGGAGTTGTCTGAGGACTCCTAGTGTCCAGTGTTTCTGACATATCTTCATAGCTACCCAGCTCTTCATTGTAAATATCACTAACATCATGATCAAAGCTGTTCAGCTCCTTGGCAACAGTGACGGTGATAGTCTTTGTATGTTCTCCTGAAGATTTCACTTTCTTTGACTCTTCAGGTTTGCATTTTTGGGGCAGTTTCGGCTTAAAGCCTCCCAGTGAGATTCTTGACATAAGCTGTTTGGTCTTTGAGCTGAAAACGGTTGTAGTAATAGCATCACTGGGATACTCTGCTTCTATAACACATTGTGCTTGTGTATTGTCTTCAGTTTTTACAAATTCCATTTCTGCTTCCGTCTCTGCCAAAGCGACAGGTAGCGTTTTATCGTTTGAGTTTTTCTCCAGGTCTTTCTCCAAATGATGCAAAGGTGCAGTGCAGCTATCGGTTACAGCTGCACTGGGAGCTGCATTTATCATGTGACTCAAACGCCTTACTTTCGACTGAATATCGGCTAAACTGATTCGTCTAGACTTTCGTGAGCCCAATGGATCAACATCCTTGCCAGCAACATTGGGTGAACTTTCCATATCATGTGATATCAGACAAGCTGTAGTTCTTGGTTCAGGTTCTTCTGTGTTCTCCCTTTTGTTTGAGTTAAGAGAAACTGGCACATTCATAATTTCCAAGTAATCAGGGCTGGATAACCCCAAATCACCACTCCTCTGTGATGCAATTCCAGTTTGTCTCAAATGGTCTGAATTGTGATCTTGTGTGGAGAGGCACTGAAGGGGGTCATTTGTGCACGTATGACCCAAAATGCAGCCTGTTTGAGCTTCAGTCATATCCATGCTCACATTGATTTCTGTACAGTCCATCGTGGTTGTACTTACTGGCTTCCTTATTAAAGATGAAACTAAAGCTGGAGCTTCACCTTCAGTATTCATAGCAGGTTTCTCTGTTTTAAGCTGTACCACTATGTCCCTTGGGTCAGTAGCTTTTTTAGGGGATGGTATATCATTGTCCTGTGGTTTACTATCAGTCCACGGCCCACTTGTGTTTGACAAGTTTTTAAATTCTTGATATAAATCATGTGAGGATGAAGATATGTTTCCACGCAGACCACAGACCTCACTGTTTGATTTCTCTACTTGGATTTCCTGGATGGGCAGAACTTTTTGCGATGGTAGATCTGGTGCAGAAACACTTGGAATACTTGCAGTGAGGCACTCCGTCATATCCATTGCTCCATCATTTGCATTAAACCTCACACCTACCTCCGAAGAGAAAACAGTAAAATCCACATTTTGATGTAACTTCTTGTCAAAATCGGTGGCAATGTTCACAGTGTGACTTCGTGTCGCATCAGTAGCTGCATTGCTGGTAGTAACCCTTACTGTTTTTTCTCCTCTAGGAGGTACGGCACTGGCATTTTGGTGTGACTCCAGTTGTAAATCATTGATGATGTTCACAGTGTGACTTTGTGTCATATCCATCGCTGCATCATCTATACCAAACCTCACCGTCTTTTCTCCATGGAGAGGTAAACTGTGATCTGACTGCAGGTTTACATCGGTGGCAATGTTCACAGTGTGACTTCGTGTCACCTCCATGGCAGCATCATCCATACCGAACCTCACCGTCTTTTCTCCATGGAGAGGTAAACTGTGATCTGACTGCAAGTTTACATCGGTGGCAATGTTCACAGCGTGACTTCGTGTCGCATCAGTAGCTGCATTGCTGGTAGTAACCCTTACTGTTTTTTCTCCTCTAGGAGGTACGGCACTGGCATTTTGGTGTGACTCCAGTTGTAAATCATTGATGATGTTCACAGTGTGAC
>VOQK01014300.1:11955-22011 GCA_015052645.1 Benitochromis conjunctus
CTGTTTCACAGCCGCTGTGCTGCAGAGGAGCGGGGACAGAGGAGGCAGCAGGAGGCCATCGGGCTGTACAGTTTAAGGCAGTGAGTGCAGCTGAAAGACAGATGTGCCGGCTGAGGTGATGGCGAGGACACTCATCTCCGAGCTCCTCGTGGATCAATACCACGCGTCTTCTTAAGAAACCTCAAACTCAAATCAATTTCACACATATTAAGCCGCTGGTCGTCACTGGCGTTTTAGACTTTCAACCTAAACCGAAGCCGGCTTTATGATGGTTTGTGATTCAGTGATCTAATCAGGTTCCTTCGCAGCTTTGAAACTGGGCCTAATCACAAATACTTCCAGAGCGCCATGAATATTGATGACCACCCAGAGGAGACCATTACAGATTTAGGTCTGTTTTGCTCCCGCTACTGTAAAACTCTCGAGTTATGTTTCAAACTAAAATGCGCTCATGCATTTTAATAATCACGACAGACAGGGAAGATCTTCCTGGGATGCCCGAGTAGGAGACAAACTGCTACAGTAGCACAAATCCCACTGACATCAAATATTAACAGTGAATTTGTAAGCAGTAAAAGTGCAGCGATGTGACTGCAGAAGTTTACGTGTACAACTAAGGAAAACTGCTCATTTTTAAAAGATTTAAAATGCTGACAACAAAAACACATGCATGTGTATTATATACAGTCATTCCCATGGTCACAAAATAGTAAACATTAGAGGTTTTAATCACTCAAAGAGTTTTGTTGGTTTAGTTCTTAGCCAGTAATAGAGCCAGGCTTTGACTCGTTCTACTCTCTCAAAAGTCTGATTAAAAAGTAAAATGATGCTGCTTATTTCAAAGATCTGGATCAGAGGTATTTCATAGTCATATTTCTCTTCTGATGAGCTTTTAAAACCTATTCAATAACATGTAAGGCTGTTATCTATCTTCTCATTCGGTTTGGAATAAGGGCAGTGCGGTGAACAGGAGATGTACACAGTACATTTTCATTATAACATCCCAAGATTCCTCATTTAGGGTCACGCTTGTGGAACTTTGAGCGAGTGAATCTGGAGAAATTTCAAAAATAGCCTGGAGCTTCAAGTATGCGTAATATTCTACATTTGCCCCCACTTCAGCATAGCTCTGATTTTTGCATACTGCATGTGCAGAAACTGTGTCACAGCTGAGTCTATTTGGCGAGTTATTTCTAAAGAATGTGTTTTATTTGTATTTCCCCTGATTGTAAATCCTGAGGGCCTGAGAGTCATCGAGTCTGAAGGCTCACTCAGACAAAGATGGATGCTCGTCACCTTCACCTACTTGCTCCATCAACGTCACCAAGTGGCAACAGATGAGAGCCATTAGCCTTGAGTGATGGCGTTAAGCGGCACACTGTACTGAGGCGTGCTATACGTGCCATCAGGTGTGGAAGAGATCCAGCCGCCTTCATCAAACGCTCTGCTCTCCACATGTATACAAGCCGCACAGGTGGTAAATCAAACGGTAAACACACGCTCTCTCAGACATAGAGGTACAATAAAAGGCCATTTCTGTCCCTACAGGTGCAACCTGCATAAATATACACACTGCGTGGGTAATCACCAGACCTTATGAGGGGAAAAAAGAACACAAATATTTCTTACCATTACAGGTGCGTATTTGAACACTTTGCTTTAGATTTAAAAGGGTGATACCAGGAGGCAATGTATAGAAAATAGGCATAAAATCCTGGATATCGATTTGGGTAGCTTTTAGTACACTTTGGGCTGTCTGTGACACTAAAGAAGTGCTGTCCAACTGAAAGTTTATGAATAAAAAACAATTTTAAATATATCTAAAAAAATAATAGTTGTCCCTGGGACAGGTACAAACCACAAGGGTACAAGTAAGTACACCTGTCAAGGGTGCAATGGGAGTACCTTATAGGCTATAGCTAAGTCTGACCCCCTCAGACATACAATTAGCTAGGTTTATTCAATTTTGATGAACTGGATTTTTTTCATCCAGATCATATATTATGAGAAAAACAGAAAAAAAATACTTTAATGTGCCCAATTCTTGATATAAAGGTGCAAAACTGTCATGAAAAGTTCAGGATTGATCTCTGGTTCAAACGATCTGGGTACGCTGAAATAAACTGCTGTACCCCTAAATGTACAATCAGCGAGGCTGCTGAGAAAAAGTAGCCAGTGCTCACATATTGGCTCTGATCGTGCTTCCTTTTATCGACTTTCTGAGAAAATTAGACTTTGTTTTAGATTTTTTTTAGACTCTATCGGAGTAGTTTTTGATTCGGGACAGTTAGAGGGAACGCTTTCTTTGTTTCACTTTAATAGATCAAAAGTTATATATTCTAAATGTCTAATCTGAGGGTTAGGATTGAGGTCTTAGACCATGGAGGGTAATTACATATGAAGCCTTACATGGCCTAGCTCCTGCTTTTATATGATACCTGCTGAGACCTTATTCCAGCAATCACTCAACACCTGATTGGGGCCCTTTAACTGTCCCATTTTCTTACTGTAAATTGAGCTTTTGCAGCTTGTAATCAGATTTCAAACAACTGCTTAAAACTTATTTTATAGGTTAACTGTCTCGACTCCCACGTTCAGACCATTTCTTCTGCTTGAACATGTGTGTGCATGTTCACATATGTTCACATCCTTAATGTGTTTTCTCAAATCTGAAATTCTACTATGTTTGAAAGACAAAGAAAGTTATTACCAATATTTACTGAAAGTGTACAGTGCAGGCGGTAAACAGATGTGTGGCTTTGAATGGCACTGAGCAGTTATACCATGTTATGACATGAACATGAAATGGAAAAATGATACATCTCTGTTCATTTAAAATAAACAATTTTAAATGAACAGCATTGTTTTAAGTACCTTCCTCCTCTTCCTGGCCTGTGGGTGGTTCTGTCCGTCCTGAGCTTTGCCCAACAGGTCTGGGAATACCAGGGGTTTGAGCGAACGCGAGCGCGGGGTTCTGGGATAGCGGAACGGGTCCATCATCCGGAAGTCCCTGCCGTAGCGCACGGTGCAAAGAGAGCGTGAGCGCAGGCGCCCCGCCGAGTGCAGGCTGTTGACACCAATCATGGTGACGGATTACACAGATGTGTCTGAAGATCAGTGGAAATCAACCCTGATGATTCAATTTTTATTTTTAAGTCTTGCAGAGACCCCGATTTAAAAAAAGAAAAGGAAAAAAAAAGTTGATCCGAGTGTGAAATGAGGTGCTGGATGGAGTCCAGTAGACGCCGGGAGTGCCAACAGACAGCTGGGAGCGAATTCAGCTATTACAGATAGCAGCCGGCAATCAGCAGAGGCCGCGGAGGGAGGCAACACATCATCAAGCTGCTGTCAAGTGAATCAACAGCATCGGCAGACCGTGCTCTCAGCAGGCATCAAGCCCCAACAGTCTCATCCCTGGATGTCTTGATCAACACTCGCCAGGCCCACCTGATGCTGAATTATTGATAAGACAGCCATGTATTATACATCCTGTGAGGAGGAAACCAGGCTCCCTGCTGCAGGTGAGAAGCAGTCACAACTTTTTCCTGGATTGTCTTTTGAAGGGAAAACTGCACCATGGACATAAAACTGCCTCTCTCTGCAGCAAGGCAGCAGGTTACAGGCATGAATCCTTAAACATGCACTCAAACAACAACAAAAAAAAAACCACACGCACAAAAGAAACCCAAGCTGACACTCTCACAGATGGCAGGGGCGAGAACGGACAGCCAGCGTGAAACAGATGGGCGCAAAATGTGGAGGTATAAAACACACGAGAAGCTCCTTCTGCTCACAGGTACACAAACACACTACAATAGAGGGAGATAGAGAGGGATGCGAGGGAGGGAGAGGGGGGACGGCCGCCCTCGGACTTCAGAGCAGAGATTCCAAAGAGAGCCCTCGATTTCGTCACAAGTCCGGAGACGCGACACAAACAGAATAAAATTCAGAATTCAGAATCAAGGGGCAGAAACGCCGAGGGGAGCAGACGGCATGGTCCTGATGCTCCCGCTGTAAAATGGATACCGTCAGTTTAGCAGTCACAGCGCCGACTCTCAGGTTTTCTCTCACTTCTTTCTCCTGCTCTGTCCACGAGGAGAGGTCCGCTGTCATCCTTTACTCCTTCACCCCCCTCCCTCCCCTCCAACTCCGCCGTCTGCGATCCACTTCTCTCAGTCAGTATTTTCTCTCACACTCTCTTCGCGCTGGTTTTAGCCTCTTCCCACCGCACATTCGGCGGGTGTGGGTGTCTGAGTGGAAAAACACGCAGCTCTCTTGCCACTGATGTCTTTCATGC
Source organism: Benitochromis conjunctus (assembly GCA_015052645.1). Classification (NCBI taxonomy): domain Eukaryota; kingdom Metazoa; phylum Chordata; class Actinopteri; order Cichliformes; family Cichlidae; genus Benitochromis; species Benitochromis conjunctus. The sequence continues at coordinate 16,253 of VOQK01014300.1, forward strand.
CTTCCTTATCCTTCTTCGTTGATTCCTGATTTTAGTCTTTTTCATCCAATGCTTTCCTTCTTCCCTTCTCCCCGCTGCTGCTGCTGCCACTGCTGCTGGAGGAGGAGGAGGAGGTGGAGGAGGAGGAGAGGAAAGGAAGGCTGGCTGCCTGAATTGCAGAGCGAAAAAGACACTGATAGGGACAGTGCTCGCTCTCTCTCTCTGCCTCTCCCTCGCTCTTGCTTCATCAATGCGCACCTCCCTCCCTCCTTCTCTCAGTCATCACCAGCAAATCACAGTCTTCCTACTGCCTCTTCCATGCGTACACGCTTGCAGGCGAGGTTATACACAAAGACACCTTTTTCAAAAAATATGTTTGCTATGGCAATTAGTATGCAGTGATGGTCTGGTGGGACAGAAGGTGGTAAGGTGAGAGAAAAGAGGAACAGGTGCAGAGAAAAAAGGTGCACAAAACTGTGAGTAGTTCAGCATTTATAAGGAAAATTATTATTTGGCTCCGCATCCTTAAAGCAGGGGATTTGAGCGTCATGGCCTCTTCCTTTTAAAGCTGCCCAATCCACAAAGCACTGGACCTCCTCGGCTCCTCCTACGGGTGCTGCGCCCAGAGGAAGATCAGTTAAAGCTTGGCCACCAGGCGCTCCGACGAGCCTGGCTCCTGGTGACTTGGCATGGACCAGGCTTCTTGAATCCTTGTTTAATCCCTCACTCAAAACTTCCCCCAAAAAATACAGTTCCTGGGAACATTGTGCACACAAAGCCCTCCACCATGTTAGGCTTGTAATTCATGGATAGATAGGGTGAAGATCTGGGTACTCAAGTAGTAGTGCTGCTACCTTTCCACTTCAAAAAGACCCAATGGAGATGGTTCAGCATCTGAACATGATGCCTCCTGCATGCCTCCCAGATGAGGTGCAGGTCCTAGATGAAGGAGACCCAGAGTATGCCTACGGTACGCTCGAAAGACCGTCTCAGCTTAGAAATGCTTCAGTGTCCCAGTAGAGCGTCAGGATAGACCGGTTAGCAAAATAGCAGAAAACTGATGGATGGATAGAAATACTTGGCTTCTTTTATGTCTATCCATGAACACTTCACAGAACAGACTTTTCCTTACTTTCTCTGATATATAAATAATAAGTGTTACTCGAACTAAACATGGCCAAAGTTACCAAAAATGAGGTCAGTGAATGTATAAATAATCCCTGTAAATTAGGTATGTTCTTATATATATCAGATATTATGGCATCATTGTGTTGCCTAGCAACCACTTATCAATGAGCTAAATTGACTCATTTTTAGCATTTATGCACCTGTAACACTTAATTAACGTGAAAGATTTTCAGACTGCTCTAACCTTGAAACTAGGTGCTACATGTCAAAGTGAGGTTTCCCAGCAGATCACTGCCCAAAGCATCAAACTGCCTCCTGAACCTGTCGCTTGTTCAAGGCTATACCTTCCTTGGACCCAGTGTTATTCACTTCACCTGTCAGTGGTGTAATAAGATGTCAATGTTATGCCTGATGCCGGTTTAGCATTTCTAAGTGATTGTCACAGTTAACTGCCAAACATTCTCTCTGCTTTCAGGAAAACTAGCCTCAGCTAACATAAAAATTTTAAAGCAACCAAACATAACCTTTGCAGTAACCCCAAAAGTGCCACATCAGGAGGCCAGTGACAAGCACAAGTGATCTCCAAAGGCCTAAAAAAGACAAACATAAACCATACTGTTTTTAGGCCAAGTGAAAGTAGAAAAGAAAAAGGAGGTGACACAGAAAACTGAGGATCTGACTAAAGGCTTTGCAAGAAAAAAATTAATTAAGCGCTTCCTAAAGAGAGATTTGTCAACTGAAGTACGCACTTCAAACAGGGAAGAGAATGGTAAAGGAGATGATTACGCTGACATTAGCATATGGAAACAAAGCATAACCATATGTTATAATTTACAGTAAGATCGTTTTCATGCAACCGCATTTCATCCATCCATCCTCTTCCGCTTATCCGGGGCCGGGTCGCGGGGGCAGCAGCCCAAGCAAAGAAGCCCAGACCTCCCTCTCCCCAGCCACCTCCTCCAGCTTGTCCGGGGAAACACCAAGGCGTTCCCAGGCCAGCCGAGAGATATAATCTCTCCAGCGTTTCAACTGCATTTCAATGTGAGTAATTCTTGCATCTTTACCATTCAACCTAAATCCATCCCTGACCTTACTCAGTCAAGGGCACAGAGCGGGCTAGCAGGCAGAATACTGGGTCAGTAATTACTTTTTTACAGGTTGTCATCTGGCTTACATATGGGCCTGTTCTGCTAGATTCATTGTGGTGATTGCAGCCTGGTTCAGGTAACTATAGCTATGTCTCACAACCCAGACTCAGACCAGCACCTACGAGAAGTACGTGTAATCTCAAAATATTGAAAATGGTCATTTGGTGGGCACTCTTAGTCTTTGAAAGCAGCCAAAATGGTGTGGATTGGGTGCAAAATCTCCAGTATGGAGAGAAATGCTTGCCAACATAGAAAGTAAACCCAAGAAATGCACCTGACAAAATTAATTAGCTCATTGGTTCAGTAATATTAATATGATTGTTTCCTTTTGCTAAAAAAAAAACAAAAAAAAAACAACAACCATGTTTTACTGCTGAAGACAGTCGAGTACTCCATTGGGGTTGGGGAATGAGCCTGCCAAGTATCATGAAACAGAGTAATGTGGAACATGAGGTGGACCGGCAGTTTGGTACAGCAACAGCAGTAATATGGGCCTAAAGGTAAAGCTTTATATTTCCCAGTCAGCCGACAATACAACCCACACCTATGGTCATAAGAAAAGGGTAATGGCTGAAGGGTACGGTACGCTCATCCAACTAACGGTGGATTCAAACTCAGGACTTTCTTGTTGTGAAGGTCAGATGCCGTGCAAATCTCCTGGATGCTCAAGAGGAAGGAGACCCTGTTACTGTAACTGGACAGAAGGACGACTGGAATATCTGCTTAGTGTGCTGCCACTGTGATTTCACATAAACCAAAGATAATCGATGGATGAATGCATGAATGGATGGGTGATTTGCTGGGGTGAACTTAGGGGGTGGTCACAGCCCTGATCTGTTTTAGATCATTATTGAGTTTGAAAAGACTGGAGCATCTGGCAGAACAGATTAGCTGGTATACCGCGGCACCACCGTGCTTCACATCACAACAGTCAGGTATACAAACTTCAGTTGTGATGGACAGGTTTGTTAGACAGCTTACATTCCTCACCAGAAAGACGGGCAAGAACATACTGGATGAAATGGTTGTGTTTGTTGTCGTTTTAAATACTTAATGCGCTGTGTCGTCCTGCCCTTCTCTACCTCATGCTGTCTGTTAAATTTAAAATGTTACAATAAAACTCTTACTTTTGCTGTGGTTGTTTCTCTTCTTATACCAAGCATGAACAAAGATGGATACAAATAAAAAAAAGCCTGTTCCTCTCTCATGACCAGCATCTGTCTTTTGACATCAGGGTGGACATTTAGGTGAGCTGAGATGTGAGTGGTGTCCCTCGGGCGCCTGCAGCTCGATCAGGAGGAAGAGGAATGGTAGGAGCTCCAGGGGAGCAGAGCTAACCTTTGACTGCAGAATGCAAGCACCCTGCATCAAAACAACAGCCTGCTGCAGGAGGAGGTAAAAGCTTCTACATTTTCCTCTTTGCAGACCTCCCTCTGACTATTATCCATCCTTTTGCTGTATTTGGACGGGAGCAACTTGAGAAAACCCTCAAGTTGCCTCTGAACAAAGCACTTAACCTCAAATTACTCCAATGACGTCGGGTCATGTCAGGTGACTTTACGCTAAAGAAGAAGGGAACGCCTGCTTACCGAAAGCAGACCAAACTGTGGTAAACATCTAAACAAATGTGGTATTTTTAGTTACCTTATCCCCTCCTTACCATTTCTCCTGCCTGCTGTGAGTCTCCCCCTCTCCCTCTCACTCAATATTTCACATCCTGTCTAAATCTCTCCTTCTGTCCCTCATGGAGAGTCCAGACAGCTCGGGGAGAGGGGGAGCGCATCCTCATCCACATGCCTCCTCTGACCTAAGCAGCTGTCTCTTCTTTACACTCCGCCTTTCTTTTTTTCCACTTCATCTTTCTCTACCCCTTCTCCCTCAGCACCGCTACATTTCAAAGTTATTTTTGGAGTAAAAACTGTGAGAGATTTGTACCGATCAGTGTCTCTTTGCTGTCGAATGTGAGGCTGAGCGTAGCAGGTGTTGGCAAAAGGAGAATTCGTTTATCCTGGACGTTACAAGCTTGAAATCATTGTCTTGTTTTTTTTTTTATTATTTACCGCGGAGGGTTGGCAAATATCCATAAGATTAACAGAGATCTATTCAGCTCATTTCCAGCGATATATTTTTATTTTTGGACCCGACAAGCTGTTTGCACTCATATCATTTTAAGCCAACTGTCTCCTGATTGGCTGAGCCTCACAAACAAACAAACAGCAGGTGGGGTGGGGCTTCTGAGATCCAATAAACAGTGTGAAACTAAGTGTTTGCAGCAGTCTGAAGCTCGAGCTTTTGCCTCACATGGACTACTTACACACCCACAGACCTCAGTGGAAGCTTTGGTCATGTTTAATTTGAATATGAGCCATAATAGAAGTACGTATATGACAGATAAATAAGCTCTGTAGAGCCAGTTAAGCATACAGAACCCGTCGAGTAGTGGATTTTTGTTACGTTTCCAAACCCAAATATCAGAAAGAGAAAATTACTATATGCACAATTTACCATGAAGATGCTGCTTAACTCCACTGTCTGCTGAGCTGTGATGCTATTCTGCACAAACTATTTGCTGTCATATGTTTGTTTGTTTTTTTATTACCAGAATGTAAGATTGTATTTAGCAGGTTTCAGGTGAATATCTGTTGCACAGGTGTATCTTGTGAATAACATAACCTGAGGTCAACTGTTTGCAGTCTTGTTTTTCTGTATTCAATAAAGAGTAAATGTGCAGACTGCATGCTTTTGCTTCTACTCGTCCTGCTTCAGTGCAGCACCTACAACTTCTGCTTACTGACTAGAAAAAGACAGCTGCATTATTTTACTTGCAGCTGATCTATTAAACAATGAAAAGTAAAAATAGTGCAGCACTAACCACCGAACACAAGAGCCTCAAACTACTGACTGCAAACAAATTCCTAAGGCTTCCCACAGGCTTTTCTTGGAGCAGGGCTGCAGAGATGGAGCCATTAAAATAAGATTAGTTCACATTAAAAAGAGACGACTGACAATATTTGATGCGTTTGTTCTTGCAAACAAAGCCCAAAATCAGTCAGTATGTCTCAAAGTCCGCTGCTTTCTCGTGAACTTTTTAAGCTGCTGATTTCTGCCACAACTTTGGACTCAATCTGTCACCAATTGAGAAAAATCTGAAATTCTTTGCATCGGACACGTCGAAATGCTAAATTAGAAAGCAAACAACATCGGTGTGTCAGTGACACGGACGCGGTTAAACTCAACATGCAACTGCACCAGATCTGCTGCATCAGAGCTGAAGCACAGCATGGCTGCATTCATTTTAATCACAGTGAAACCATGTGGTCCATCACAGAGTGCATCACTTGGAAACCTTCTCAAAACAGCAGTAGGTTGCATTTTTAATAAGAGAGACAGCGTGATACGGAGATATGATAAAAGTCTTTAAAAAAATAACATTAAAGGGCAAAATAATAATAAAAAAAAAAGGCAAATGTGTGCAACGTGTAGTGTTTCTTACCACTGTGTGTT
>VOQK01014301.1:8820-23565 GCA_015052645.1 Benitochromis conjunctus
AGCACGAATTATAAGCAAACACCGAAGCACGTTGCAGCCAAACAAGCGGCAGACAGAACACCGACTACGGCTACAAGTGTGTGATCAGCTCTGTCTCTGCACCACCGCCGGTGCCATCTCAGGACTTAGCCATATTCCTGCTGTTACCACGGCGATGCAGCAGCCGCTCTGCACCAGGCATTGAGTTCTGCATCTCCCGGCGCAGACGCATTCAATGTGCCGCATGCAGCAGCAGCAGCACAAGCCTCCCTCAGCATCTTACACACACCCACCCAGGCTCATAAAAGACACCGCCTCACAGTGACCCCTGCTCCAACCCCTGTGGTCACGCCCGGACATCAAAGGGGAAGAAAAGCTTTTCACTTCACTTATCCGCAAAAACAAGGCGGGAGAAGAGGGGACTATAATTCCCCCATTTAACTCCCAGAAACGCTCACGACTGAACTTTTTCTTCAGCCTGCAGCTATACAAACGAGGAAGTCCTAACCAGAGAAGGATTGTGGGAAAACAAGGCGGTCCTGACAGCATTTGATGGTGATGACAAGTCAGGAAGTAAAACAAATAAAGAAATTATGGAATAAAGTCAGGAGTGGTACCTTTGAGAGAGCTGATCTCATGCTGGATAGACCTTCCAGGATCCATGCTCGCGGCTGCTGAGTCTCCAAACAGCAGAGTTTGAGCCCTGCAATGTCAGCTCAGCACTGAAGCACCACGCTGGAGGATGTAAGCGTCCCTCAGCTAACAGCAGCCTGTTTCTACCACTCTCTGCCTCCCTCCCTCTCTCTCTCTCTGCTCCCACAGGACTTGGCAGCTCAGTGTTTTTGTTCTCTCTCTCTCTCTCTCTCTCTCTCTCTGCCCACTTGCACACAAACCCTGTCAGCAAAGAAATTGTGAAAGAGGGAAGCACACCTCCCTCTTTTCCAGCTCCTACCCCTCCCTCTTGCTCTCCCTTCTCATCCTTGTGGTGTTTCACAGGGAGGTGCCTCAACCAGTCATCCTCCACCATCACATCACTAGCACGCATGTAGCTGGTGTCGAGCAGGCAGTGCAGAGCGATTTTGTATCCGAATCGTGAGTGATGGGAGGGAAGAAAAAACCCTTTAGATGAAGGTCGAATCCCCTGCAAAGATATCTAGACTCTAAAATTACAATAAGCTTGACAAAGAGTCCCTGTGTTGTTCATTTTTCCACTGAAACATTAACTATGACTCAGCATCTCCCACTAAAGTATTCCACTACTGGACTGGACTCTATTTTTCAGAAAAAGTACTGCAGAGGGGACGTCAGGGTGCTTTGGATGACAGAGCAGTTTGTAGGAAACTGAATTTTGGAGCCTTAATAAAATGCACTCATGCATCTTTTTAAGCGCTGCCGTGATTAAACTCTGCAGAGGTCACAGTGATGAACGCACAGGCTGAAGTCATTAATCAAAGCCACAAAACAAACTAAAATCACATCATTTCATCTCCTGGATTAGCAGCTATACTCACCATTCAATCTTATCATCTTTTAATAAAAGCATAAAAAAAGTTCCAGTCGATGAACCAACAATCAAAGGGCTGACATTATCAGAGCCTTGAAAGAAATATTTTAGAAGATGACAGCAAGGTTATGTTGACTTTGACTCAGCAGTCTCCTCAAGCCTCCGGTGACCGGCTGACATCGCTGCATTGTGCCTGAAGTCAGCAACAGCAAAAATGCTTTTTGCTTAAGCACGAATAAACTGACAGAGGATTGAAGAGCCATCAGAATAACACACGGCTTCTGTATGAAGAATCTGTGAATTCTTATAACTACACAGGAAATTTGTTAGCTTCAGATTCCAGCTGATGCATGCAACTAAATAAGGAACAATTCTGGTTGTTCAAAAAGATGATTTTATTTGTACTCAAAAACACATGTCAGCTGATAGGACATGCATCACACCAGAGTAACTGCACTATAACCAAGTGAGACTATGGCCTTGAGGATTCCAGCAAAGGATAACCAGTGTATTTTTTGAGTTATAATTGCCAGACATCGATAACGGATCTACTAAATGCAACTCCAGGACCCAAAACATGACTGCGTGGCTTCTTCTTTGAGCCTGCCTGGCTGGAGTGGATGGGGTAAGTGGAGGTGATGCTACCTGCAGAGTTTGTTTGAACTTCTGGAAACTGTATTTCAAAAATATTTGAAATAAATTGTGCTCAGATGTGAAGAGTCAGACATTTGCTGAGCTGCAATAGAAAGTTCTCAGAAAAACATGAAAAAAGGAAAATTATGGCAAGAGATTAAAAAAAAAAAAAGGATGACAAGAAAAATCTCATTTTGTGAGTCTTGAGTGGAAACAGTGCTGCTCTCTGCTACTGACGTATCAAAGCATTATGACAGTTGACAGGTAAAGATTAGAAGGAAAGCCGGCTTAGCTACAGGTGAAACTCATGAGTCACTAAAACACAATGTGTACAAGAACCTCATCTAAACCTGAGAGTCTCCCTTAAAGGAGAAATCTGCTTTACAATGTAATGAGTCAGCACAGACCACATTTTGGTAATAGGCTTATAAGACATAAGTTAAACCAATCCTTTGTAACCAGTCAGATTAAGTTTACTCATAATGAAATAAAGAGGATCAACAGAGTAGGTTTACTTCTATCAGACTCATGGGAAAGGTTCAGTCTCAGAGTCTGGTTGTTTTTTCTTCCTAATTAATCGTTCAGTGGCCAGACTATTTAAAAGCAAGCCATTTGAATGCACCTGTTATAAGCCAAAGGACAAGCTTTTCAGGTTCTCAGTGTTGCATGGCTAAAAAGCTCTCCTGATCCACGAAGCACAAATCTGACAGCTGCTTTCAATTAAAAAAGATAAATAGCAGAAATGTTTCACTCTGCCTGCAAACCGAGTACTGACAATAAATCATCTTTAAAGAATTTTGACGTGTAACACAACAAGGTTGTTTTATGAGCTATATGAAAAACACAAGACACGCATCAATCACTGGGGACAAATATCTTCCAACCCTGCAGAAACAAACATCTCTGAGCTCACGTGTAGACAAACAACAATAAAAATAGACTAAATATTCCCTGGAAAAAAGAAGCTGCTGCCGTGGATGTTTTCTCACTGAGACACGTTACCAAAGGTGTATTTTCTCTCCTAACAGAGAGCTGCTGAATTCAGCAGCTGGTCTCTGACCCTAAACTGTTTCACACTGATGCTTTAGTTGTTCAAGTGTGAGAAACAAAAATGCCAAAGATACTACCACTGTAGAGCACCTACATGACAAACGGTATCATGGTGTTGGCACATTTTAGCAAAGCGCAGGCCACAATCATGGAGGAGGCTATTTAGGGAGGATGTAATGACCACTTCTACAATCAATACAAAAATCAATGGCTCATCACAGATCCAGTTACAACAGCAGCAAAGAGAAACTGGAACAGATTAAGTCTTTAAATGATGACAGCAGATCCTACAATAATACAGTTTGTGATAGATTAACAAACTAGACCAAATGCTCAGTTTTAAATTTGTGTAATCCACAAATCTGCCCTGTTTATTACTCCCTCTAGAGGACAAGAAAACCATCACAAAAAACTAAATTCTCATATCAAATTACATTTATTTTTAGTTCCATATTTTATTTTATTTTTTACCACAAAAACTCCCCAAAACAACACCAAGGTCATATGTAGCAGCTCTGGCTTGGAGTGTTTTACTGGTAGTGTCTTACTTTCACCCTAATGTCCTTGGGGTGAAAGAAGGTAATGTCCTTCTCTCACCCCAAATGGCCGCCCCTCCCTGAGCCTGGTTCTGCCAGAGGTTTCTTCCTGTTAAAAGGGAGTTTTCCCTTCCCACTGTCGCCAAATTGCTTGGTCATAGAGGGTCATATGATTGTTGAGTTTTTCTCTGTATGTGTTATTCAAGGGTCTCCCTTACAATATAAAGCGCCTTGAGATAACTGTTGCTGTGATTTGGCGCTGTATAAATGAAATTGAATTGAACTGAATTACTCACTGTAGGCTGTAAATTAGCGAACAGTACTCATTTAGACTGAGACAGTGCACATCATGCTAAAACATACTAAGTGTGTCAGTGAGGCAGGACAAACAAGATAGAAGGACTGGGGCTGGTCTGCCAAAATCAAGCATCAAGTGTTAGTGGCCACTTGAGACTGGCCCCAAAAGCAAGTCAAACCCAATCACCTCCAATGCTGAAATCTTCAGCTTTACATCAGTTGTATTCGACTTAAAAAATAATAATAATAATAAAAAAAAGAGTCCTTGTGTTCTACAAAGATCCCAAAGTGCTGAGATGCATTTTTGTTTTTCTTAAAATCAGGACGTCAAGTTTGACAGACGGATAAACAGAGGAATGAAAAAACAACCAAGTAATTTGACTAATAAACAAGCCAACTCACTCACAGTCATGTTGGTCCAAACCACTCATATATTTTAATCCTGTGATGCAAACCCTGACTGCTCTTTGCTGCTCAAACAGACATATATATCTGAACTTTCAGAAGTTAGACTATTAAATCATGTGATGCATGCATGTGATTGTAGAACATGCAAACCTGTTTAATCTAATGACTCAGTCACTAAAACTGCAGCATTCCCCCTCGTCTTAGTGCTCTGTGAAAGTATGTTAAGAAACACAGCTTAACAACCTCGAGCTGCCTCAGATCTGCAGAACAGAGTAGAGCAAAGGACTTCACTAAGCTTGGAGGAAATTAAACCACTGGTTAAGACAAACAGTAAACACCATGTGTGTCAAAATAAACACCCATCCTTATATTTGGACCTCTTCAAATTCTCATGCAGCCCATATATCACTTAAAGTTAATAATAAGGCCCACCCAGTCGTAGTGTTGGTCTGTAAAGTGTTGCGAACGCCAAACTAAACAGATGCACCTCCACACCACATATTTTCTTACAGGAATCCATAAAATAAAAAAAAAGAAGCAAAACTGTTGCTAAAGGCTGATTTCAACAGATGTAGGAGACTGAGTAACCTACATCATTACAAAGCCTCAAAAAGCAAGCTTGTGTTTATATCAACTAAAAATGGCCTCCCTGTTATCTGGAATATCATCAGTTCTTCATATTTTTTTATTTTAATGCATCATACCTACATTCTGGGGGATTTGCAGTAAGTTCCACTACCATATCAGACACTTCCACAAAATCCAGCAGACGCTCCTGCTGTCCCCGTTTCTTATCCACTGAACTTTTGAAGTGGGCAAAGCTTTCCCCTGAAGGAATGTTTGGCTTCCAGGTGCCTCTTAAGCTCACTTGGCATCATGCTGGCATTAGTCAACTGCCCCCAGCAAATGCAGTCGGGCTGAAGGCTGACGACTTCCTGCAGCGATTTTTAAAGATTGCTTTTTCGGTGGTTTTGTGGAAGTTCTAAGATATTTTCTTGTTGTTTGTTTTTTAATGCAAGCTTCTACTCTCAGCCAGGTGAGAGTTGTAGACAGACGTGCAAAAACAAAAACTTTAAGACTTGTAACTTTGCATTTACATCTGGATACGTCTGGTTTTACAAAACGGTCCTAAGTACCAGTATCTGTCATAATCAGGCTCGTGTTACAGTTTGTTGCTAGTTGGCTGCAGGGTAACCTTCTTGTTGATCCGTAACGAGAACATTATAAAGGTTAATAAAGTTTAGCGGTTGACTGGTTAAGGGCTTTATGGGCTCGGCTTTGACACTGTTCTCATTTCACTACTGCCTGTCGAGGAATTGAGTTTTCCATCTCTGCATTACACATGATGGATACAGTATATGTACCTTTCACAGGGTGCATTAATAAAAACATCTGGTATTAAAGTGGACAATCTAGTCTCAGAAAGAATTCATTTTATTTAGATTTCTGGATTTTAGTGAAGAGTTTTGGCCATGTTAAGGCTAGATATGCACTCCTACGTAAATATTAATGTGTATGAACTTTTAATCACAAATGAAGAATAACCTCATGTGGATGAGGAGCACTGGCAGTAATAAGCATCTGAACACCTACACACTCTTAATGCTTTGAGATGTGTGGAAGAAGGTTAGTGTTTAAAACCAAAACTTGCACAACACCTTAGGAATTTCCTAGCTTGCGCTGGAGGCAAAAACAAAAGAAACATAAGTCTGTGATGATTTGTTTTTTGATTAACTGAGGATTTCATTCCTGGAGTTTACTCTAAAAAACAGCAAAATACCACACAGTAAAAACTATTGTTTCTGTGCATATTTGAGGAGTCAAAGAAAATAAAATGTCCCAGCTAAACGTCATTGTGAGGTATATTAAGCCCCCTGGCTCCACACCAGTTTGAATGATATTTCTGTTTCCAAGCAGCGGTGCCAAAGCTCAGCCAAAGCCTCGAGTCCCTTTTAATCCCAGGTGGAAGAGCCGATACACCCCCTCCACCCCTCTGTGGGATGTGGCTCTTCCCACTATGAAAGTTCAGCCATTACAAGCTGGAGGGTAACCAACATACTGCGGGCTTTAGGGTGGGGCGTGAGGAGGAGGAGGTGGTGATACCCCCCACATCGGTTCATGTCTAGATCCATTGGTGACATTAAACTCCCTGTGCAGTTGTTGTTCATCTGAACTCAAACAAACAAGCCGAGAATACAGCAGCTAAAAATAATCTCTTTACTACTGCCACTCACTGATTATCTCACACATAAAAAGAGCCAATTTTAACATCAACAGCTGGTGGATGTTATCCTGTTTATATCATGGCCTCTTGGTGACAAATTTCCCAATATTAACAGAATTTAAAAAAAACATCAACATCGACTGGTTAGTGGACTCCTGTTGAGTTCGCTGTCAACGTGAACTCGGACGCATGAGCGATGGATGAAAAGGACTGAAAAATCAAGGACATGGCAAAAGCATGTACTGCTTTAGCATTTATCTTATACTAAATAAGAAACCTGAAACTAAAGTCATTAAGAAAAAGTTTAAGATTACTTTTTTAGATTTGATCAGAGGAGTCGCCCCCTATTGGTCGTAAAAAAGAATGCAAGTTTAAAAGATTTCTGTATTTTTAAATGTTAAAGTTACAGTAATCTTTTATATAGAGTGTGTGTTTTTGCATAAAATCATTAAAAAAAAAATAAGTGAAACTTTGCATAGATTTTCCATGTTAACGTTTACATTCTAATGCGAGACTCTCATGATGCCGGTTTTACAACAAACCTTCAAATACTGGCCAAGTACTATTTTCAGTGCATTTAACAACATGTTGCTCTTCCAGTCATTTATGCAATTATTCATTTTGAAACTTTTTGGTCTTCATAGGAATAGAATTATTACATTATAACGAATTTTGGTTACACAATTTATGCGTCACCGAAGCTCCCAAAGAAAGAAACCACAGAGGAATCTGTGTGTGAGTGCGCGTGTGTGTGTGCGTGTGTGTGCGTGTGTGTTCTCTGAGGCTTTGTCTAAAGTCCTTTCAGAGAGGAGAAAAGGAGCACTTTTCAGGAGGACCACAACACCAGAGGAATTCACAGAATGTGTCATGATGACAAACGTTTTAAGGCTTGTTGTCTTTCAGATCTGCACTCTGAAAGAGACACATTGAGGATGTCTGTTTTCCTTTTGGGTGTGTCTGATAGAGATCCACCAGAGTCAGGACACCCAGAGGTAGTTTATTTACACTGAACAACATATCCACTGTGTGCGGATCCTGTTTCGAATTAATAACCTTTAACACAATGAATAAGTGACAAGATCACTAACACTTTTTCAAAGACTTATCGAGGTTTTAACCTCTCCAGTATCTTGCACCAGGAAATTAATATGCTACTTTTTGCAGTCACTCTGTTTTAAATTCTTTCAATGCTGCAAAGCACTTTTTTTTTTTAAATAAATAACTTGAGTATAAACTTATGAGATGAGCTCATTCTGTTTCACCTCTAAAAATGAGACGAGGTTAGACAGAAGTCCATATAAATATTATCGTTGAATCACTGCTCCAGACAAACTGCTCATAGCCTATTAAAAAAATAAAAGAAGATAGAAGTTGCAGACTTCAAGGGCCGTGATGTGTGGAAAAAAGCAAACTCAAACTCAGGAACCCTGCAGAAAAACAGTGAGAATGCCAGTCAGCTCCCTACTGGCATTCCTGGCATTAATTGGGATTACTGCAGCATGCCACACATGGGGTGTTAGCACCATTGTTCAGCGACCCAGGACAAATGTAAGGCTGGGATCTGTGCTTCCTGATCAAAGGTTAGGCTACGAGATGAGCAGAAGTATTCAGGTAAGGCGGGATTGTGGTGCACAATTACAATGTCCTCATCAGGGGGATGATAGATGTAACAGTAATATTCTGAATGAAGACGTACTCATACTGAACAAGCTAATTGTATTAAAAACCTAAGAGTACATCCTGTCTCACGATCCTGCTTTTCAGAGATGACGACTTTTAGTTCTTGTGACAGAAGTCCATATAAATATTCTTGTGATTTTAGTGAGTTTTTGCAGCTGCTTTGATTTTGTTGCTATTCTTTCTTGTGTTTCTATTTTATCCATCTTTGCCTCTCCCCGTCTCGTCTGTGCAGTAGTGACTTTTGTCCTCCGTAGTTCTACTTCTAGTTTTGGGATAAAGTACATCTTATTCTATCTTTATGCTGAGAGACTCTGCTTGGCGTTTTATATTGAACAGCATGACATGAGAACTGTATCCTGTTTTTCATCTAACTATAAGCAGCAGAAAAACCAAAGTGATCTTTATTCCAAAGCACAGACCTTTTCCTTTAATCAGTCAATGAAATGGATTTGTGGATACAAAACTTTGTGCTGTAGTATGCTGCAACTACAAATCATATCACGTGGTGTGGAATTATATTTTCATCTATTTTTGTAAGCACTTACAATCTTTTATAGCTCGACTGTGCTGAGCGCTCAAGACGGATAAAATGACAGTTTGTATAGGACTGTATCCTGGAGACTGAAATCTCCCTACGACCAGAATGATTTTTCCTCCAGTGACATCATCCTCTCAGACAGATTAGAAAGACATCTTTCTGTGTGTCACTGCTATCGCTCAATAACCTACCGGACACACTGTATGAAACCTGTGCCTCAGAGCACTGTGGGAAAGTAAAGAGTGACATCATCCTATTCAGTGACCTGAGGTTGACTATTATTGATCAATTCTCTCCCTCTCTCTCTCTCTCTCTCGGCATTAAAACTGACAGTAAACGGTTAAAGCAGCTGTGCGGTTAGAGTGGAGAGAGAAGGGAATAATAGCTGTCCGATCCTCAGCTTTATCAACTAATATGTTAATTTGATCAAACATCCAATCATCTGCAGCAAACTCTGTAAGTGAAAAGTTTAGCCAATGAAGAGCTGCCAAAAACTGCAGTTCCTCTACTGACCACTTGGTGCTCCAAAAGCAAGTCAGTCTCCATCCACACAAACCTAAAATGCTCAAATCTAATTATGTTTACAGACCAATAAACAAAACATTAAAATTAAGCATTAAAATTGAAAACAAAAACAAAACGACCTGCTTGGTCTCTTCATAACAACTCCACAAAAAGCTGGAAAACCAGTTCATTTTAGCTAAATCAATGCCACAAAAACAATTTGTGATGTTTGGTGTTTGGAGCGTTTTTCATGCAATTCTCTAACAAATATGGTTTGCTGTTTAAAAAGGAAAAAATTGGAGAAACAAAAGAAAACTGTCCAAGAAGTCTGTGCTCTAGTTTTGGTATGTCAAGTATGTTAACAGGTACCTGTATTTGTGCCATGCATCCATACAAGCTATACACACACCTGGTAACCACGCTTGCTACTCATCACTCTGCCCAATGGTCCAAATATATTCGGTTGTATTTCCAAAAATATAAGATTCAATTCAATTCAATTTTATTTATCTAGCGCCAAATCACAACAACAGTCGCTGATCTAGTTTGAGACTAAAATAAATTTCATACATTGAACATTTTTTGCAATGTGGTTACATAACTAACGTCAGCTGTTATTAACTCCATGGATTTGGGAGGGTACTAATCCTCTGCACCAATACAAATCCCATCTCAATTACAGCGGCTCTCACCAGCAAACTTTGCCAGGCTGAGTTCACTTCACGGCACTTCACAGTCAGGATTTCCATTCCCCCGCAGACTTAAAGCAGTTCCACAAAAGAAACCAGAGACACAAACCAATTACATCTATACGCCATTTCACATCAGAAAGGATTTGGGACTACGTGAAAGAATGTGAGGGCATCTATTAGATAAAGCAGCATGACCAACACAGAATCAGCCAGACCGACTAGTCTTACTGCAGGAACTGAAAGGTTTCTGAAAATCACAGCAGACTGGGTGATATCCTCTAAGATTTCAAAGCGCTGTACCTTATCCAGAAATAAGACTTTTCTAGGCTGTTGTTGGCTTTAGAATATGTTTAACAAGTTGAATGGCCTTATGAACATCAGAAAGAAGAACTTGGTGTGGCTAAGCTTAGATTTCAGATAATTTTACAAATAATAACTCAGATAATTACACAGCTTATGCCTGATCTACCTCTTCAATACTGCAGCCGTGTTTACATAGATAATACATATCAAACCTGCATTCATATCAGTGCTAGGAAAGAAGGTTTTCCATGAGAAGACTGCATTGTAATGAGATGATATTCACCTTGTATGTGTGGGATTTTATTGTTGTCGCTGATTTACATGCTTAATGTGCAGCAGTCTGCACAGAATGTGTTTAAAGGTAAATAGAGGTGATAGAGGTTAAAGGTGAGCTTTGAGTTGTTCGCGAGCGTAGAAAAGTGCTATACAAGAATCAGTCCACTTACAATTTACTATGTTTAAGCAGCACATACGGACTAAAAGGTCACCTTATAAACTCAAGTGAAGTAGGAGACAGGTGAGAATAGCCTACTGCAGCTTCTGAGTCCTCACTAACCTACCAGCCGCTGAGCCATGCTGTTGGCACAGTGGGATGGAGTGTAGGTGTGAACATATGTGGAAATAATGTATGAGTATGTCCTTTGTCAGAGGACAGCAGGCCTCAGGCAATACATGGGCCCCTTTATTTGTCCTGTACCTTCTCATGCCTGCAAAAAAGATTGATACATTTGTGTGTTTCTAACAGGAGTGTTATCTGATGCTCTGACAGTTTTCACCGTGATTATTTTTAGGCTTTCAGCTGATAGTGTCAATAGTCTCGACAGGCAGAAACTCAAAGAAGATGGCTCCTGATCATGCATGCAAATCCAAGTCCATGACTTCAACTTCTGCTGTGATAAACACAGCTTGCCTTTCAGCTGCAGAGCAACTATCAATGCATGAAAGTGCTAGGGGGCAGAACTTGACTTTGATTAAGTGATCTAAAAACAGCAGCAACACTTGAAACTATCCAGACATGCACAAGAAGATGGTCTTGAACATGAGACCCACCACATTTAAATAGGACATTGGTTTTGAACGTTTTGACGTGAATACATCCAACAGCTGCAGTCTGATGCATTTGTCTGTTTGGCCTTGAACTGTGGATTATTAATCAGAAGTGTGTTGTTTTTTGCTGCGTAATTAGACACCAGTTAGAATGTCTGCAGATGTTCCAAAGCGCTAAACAGATCAGGATTAGGAGTTTATACACTTTGGAGGCTCAGATCAATAAATTAGCTGGACAATAATCGACATACAAACGGAAAGAGATAGAACCATAACCATAAAGCAGAGAATAGAGGAACTACAGTCATACACAACGATACAAAACTTTTGCGTAAGGCTGTGATTCTACCAAATTAATGCTTTGTTGTATAGTTTAACGCAAAGCTTCAGAGATCTTATACAGAAAAAATAAACCAATGAGCTTCTGAGGAGACGTGAAAATTCGTGTACTCATGTCTACCTGTGCCTAATAACTTTATTAATATTTGAAATTTGTCTTCAGATTTTGTTTTTCAGCATCTCCAAATATTTCACGTTCTATATTTTTAAAATCAAAACAAATGTAAACAGTTGTAATGATAATTTGAAATATATATAAATAAATAAATTATAAATAAAGTGTGTTTTATTTTTTGAAGCACTTCATAGGCATTAATGAATTATTACGGGGGGAAAAAAAATGGCGGTACTGTCGACATATTTAATGACAGAAGAGGAATATTTTTCCTGTTTTACAACCTGGACACATCCGAGTATATGTGCGATCATGCGTGCTATAACTTAAGCACTATTACTATTTTTGAAAGTGAGGTCAAGTTGCATGAAACCTTATCTGAGGCAAGTACTGGAACTGAGCGGAGGCTTCCTCTGCGTGTGCTCAAGCTCGACAGTGATTCACAAGACAAATTTATCGCAGCTCTTTTAGAAGCAAACTCTGCTAGTATTTACACACAGAAGCTCACAATGTTGACTCTTTTAAGTGTGTTTAAGAATGGGGAGTGGGACAAAAACACAAAGATCACATCAGCACAAACAGCTACTGCCATGTGAGCTCTGCCACAGTTCACCTGTAAGCTAAAAGGAGCAAAACAAAGTATTATTAATAAGTATTATTCCAGTTGCAGTTTTCTTGTTAACATATATTCAATGTTTCCCACACCTACTAATTATGTTTGGTGACTACATTTCATCTAAGAGAATTCCACCACCATCACTTTATTAGAGGAAAATACTCTTGGCCTTATTCTGTATATTCAGTCGTTGCTAACTCACTTTCCTGTCTCATGTTTTTCCTACAGCTGGCTATTATAGTACTTACTGACATTATTTAGCTACTTCCCCCAGAGAGGATTGTGTCCCGTGATCAGACTTATTATAACTCCATCACCTTGGACTATAGCTAGCAGTGGTGCTCCTTTTCACTCCTGAGACCTATTCTAACCAGAACCTGCAGACGGTAGATGAACTGATCCTGTGGCAAGGCAGCAGCGCAGAACTAGAACTACTAAACACTGGCTACAGTCCATTATGGTGCAAATAATAATTTATAGAGAAAGTTACAAACTGTGCCACAAATACAAGTTAAAACTGTGGGAAAGTCTTTAAGCTTTACTAAAATGGTGTTTAAGAAACGTAGACTTGGTTAAAAGATGAATATTAAGCAAAAGTTAGAGCGATTCCTTTCTGTGACATTTGGCTACAAAACTATCAACCAACCTCTTAAGAATGAGCATTTGAGGTGAAGATAACCCAACAAGGTCAGGGTCACTGGAATCATTAGTAAGTGCAGGTAATTGTGCTGTATCTGAGGGACTTCTCCAACCTTCAATGTCACAGCGTCAGCATTTTAGATTATGCAAGAAATTCCAACACTGCAGCCAACCATCTATAATGGAATAATCTTAGGAGTTTTGTCCAACACACGTAAAATGTGACTGGAATAAGTTACTGCGACCTTAATAACAAACTCCTCATTGAGTTAAATGCCAGAAGTTATTTAGCTTGTCTTTCAACCAGAATAATGCCAAGACTGACAGAGTAAACTCCAGGGATACATTTGCAGTGCGTATTTAAAGCAGGGCTGCATGTTTCACACTAATAGATCTGATCTGTTGCTATTCTGACACACAGCTTCACCCAGCCAGCCTTCATCACTCCCATAGGAAGCGGCATTTCACCTGTTGCAATAACTTATACAAATGTATAAGCCAGCTCACGCAAGAGTAAAAACTTTTAGAATATGAAATTAATCCCTAATCATGTGATTCTGTGTGCATGAATGCTGCCAAGAGTAACAGTCCATCCTCCCACTGATACATGCAATCTGTGCATGATGGACACTTCATCAGGATCGGATCTCTCTCACCTGTGTTGTGAATTTTGAACCGGTGTCAACACAGACTAAAAATAGAGTAGTGTACCAATCCCAGTCAAGTATAAATTCATGTTTATCTCAATCATGCTTAAAGGACTAATTGAGTATGTTCAGTTTAAGGTGATTAATGGCCAGATTAAATTCTCTAATCCAGCTCACTATAAAAATTTCTCTTACAACACTCAACTTTTCCTCTGCTTCTTTTAACATGACAGGAACAGTGCATATCTAGGCCATATTTAAATTATTCAGTTCACACACAGAGCTGCACACATATGCACCAGCTCAACACACAGCTTTACAGAAGGGGCTGACATCTCATGACAAACCCCGAAACCCTACTTTTTGATCAAAACTCAGATCATCTGAAACCACAGGTGACAGCTGATAAAAACCAGTATTTATATTTGTTATCTCCCATCTCCTCTTCTTTAAGGAGATGTGTTCTGTTTATTCTAAATGTACAATTATCTAAAACAAACAGCATCCGGTTACAAACCAACAATAAGAAAGAGTAACAGGAAGTCTGATCTTGGCAGAGAGACTGGAGGTTATAAAAGGGGCGTGGAGCACCAGGCTGGTGCCAGAGAGGCACAGCAGGAACACTGCCCACAGTGACATGAACAGTAGGCAACCACATGGGAAGAAAATTACTAGACTGATGCGACTGGATGAAACAGCTCGGTTCCCAGCATACCAAGACCCAGAGAAGACTTGCATTGACAGTTTGCTGTAACAGGGATTTTGGGCCTACACTTATGGCTTCTGTTTTTATCTCCAATGCATGCTAATCATTCATTCTGCTAATTATCCATTGTGCCTCGCAACAATTATCCTTTTATAACAGTGGAGTTGTACACAGTGTGGAACTCATTCAAAGCTCTAGAAAAAGAGATGTTTCCTCACTAATGTGTGACATGGTTGACAAGTGTAACATGACAGCACAGCTGCTCCTGCCAGCCTGTGTCCTAAGCTA
>VOQK01014301.1:33976-49030 GCA_015052645.1 Benitochromis conjunctus
AGCAAGATTTGCAAGAGAATCCACCTTTCTTCGAGCTACATCTTTGTAGCTATACCTGTCGGTACAGACCAACAAGAGGCCAAAAAAGGTGGAAGCTACTGCATGTTACAGGTGCGATGATAGATCATCCAATCAACTGCCAAGTGAGAGCAGCAAGGCCAGTAAGAATAATCACTGCTTGCCTTTTAAAGCTCCTCAGACTGATTCATGTTTTTGACAAAAACAAGTTTAGTGACTAGTGGACACAAGTTCAGTGATCTGATTGGTTGAAACCCAACCCCAAATAGTCTTGAACTGCATTTTGTAACAGCGGTCCTTTTTGCACAACGCCAGATGTATGAACCCATTCTTCAGATACTTCAGGTTCTGGTTAGACTGGCTCTCAAGGTTTCATAGCTACTGTCCAAGACAGTGGAGGTGCAGTATATCTGAACAGGAGACAAGATGCTTTTATGCAATAAGACCAACATGGAAAGTAAACTATCTGGTAGGAAAACACTGAACAGGAAGGGCCAGGATTGGCTGATTAGAAGCAAGGGGACTTGTACAATAAAACTGAGGAGGATTGTACAATAGTTAACTGACTGTGAATGCTATAACATTCTAGAGGTTATGGCACATCGTGTGCAGCAGATGATAATCACTCAGTGAATGTAAGTTGTGAGCTTCACTGTAATCCTAAGACTAAGAAAACTAAAAGTACGTGGAGAGCGTATAATTCTTGTGTGACAGAAGCCAGAAAGCAAAGGCTTTCAGTTAGCAATTCTTACAGGAAAACCATTCAAATTGACTTTGCATAAGTCCTAACCCAGACATACACCCAGGTAATACCTGAAAAACATATAAATCATAACTTTAACCATGGCCTAATCAACAGCATGAAAAAATGTGAAGGCATAAACCAACAAAAGAAACTTAAACTTCTGGGATGTGGATTTCCTTATGCAATGCTGGGCAGCAACATTAACAGCTGGCGTTGGAAACTTTACAGCAGCAGTTAAAGAAATAATGTAGAGACTTTACCAGATCGTCTATGGATATAAACCACTGAGGGTGTTCTACCTGCCCATGAGCATCTTACCTGCAATGCGGATGACGGCCCTCTCTGCTGGGTCCAGAACATCTCCAGAGGCTGACTTGGAGCGCTTGATCCGCTGGTGTTTGGGCAGGTTCCAGGGCAGGGTGTCTCCTGGAGATGGCGAGCAGCTGACTGAATTCAGATCGCTGGAGCTCTCCTCCGATGCAGCCCTGACCAGAGGCCTCCTCTTGGGCTTCTCCTTCACCTCCTCCATAGTCTGAAAGGACACAATGAGCAGAACAATATAAAAACGGAAACTCAAAACAAAAACTAAGACAGTTCCGTTTCTTATTATATATATTATTTGTTTGTTTTGTATTTTAGTAGTCACAGATGACAGGATACCTTCACTGAATTACTCCTAGTTAAAGCCCAACCGTACTAATTAATGCTGTGGGGTAGCGTGGGCCTACCATCTCCTAGCATGACTTTCTGTGGCACCATGATGTCCTGGTGTCCTGACAAATAACACCGTAAAGTCCAGTATTTTGGTGAAGTTCTTTCATGCGAGAAAAACTGAACACCTGATCAGCTGTTTCTGTGAAACGCTAATATTTCACTGGGCTACAAGTAGCAAAAATCTGCCTTAAAGGGCCAGGCTCGTTACAGGTATCCACGCTGTCCACAGAAAATCCGCATCAGGAATAAAAGCATCTAACTTTGACAGAATTTGACCCTATTCCCTTTTCAAAGGGAGCCCCTTTAGTATATTGAGTACTATATATAATTTCCTGAAGCACAAATAGGCAACATGGTTAAAATTCAAAACCTATAAATGTCTGTTTCCCCCCAATTATCTATATATCAAAATCTCATATTTACACAAAATCCCAGACATAATGCCCAAGGTGACAGCAATCAACTTTCAATAAAAAAATTAATAAATACATGAAATCACAGTACAATTGTGGTATTGAATTAATGCCCCACTTTGGAGAATCTATTTTTAGACCTTGTGTGTAGTAGCCAGGGCAAACACTCAGTGCTGCAGCCCAGTGCTCACACTGTTGTGTGAAAGAGGAGGAGGATTTTTTACAGGGCAGGTGCTGCTGATGCACTGTGCAACGGTTACCATGCTACCAGCTTCATTTCAGCTGAGTCATCGTCCAGGATGCAGGAGGCTCTCCACAGGGGCGCTGGCTACACCACCACCGCTCTCTGATTGGATGAAAGCAGACAGGCCCTAACCCTCAGGAGAAACATCTCCAGGGCTTCAGACACAGTTCATATTCAGGGTATAATTTACCTAAAGGCTATTTCTGGCTACTGACTGTTTCCTCATATAATTGCAGTTCTGTAACACTATAACACTGGCTATTTTATTTTTTGTGCAATTAAACTGTTATATAATTAAAGCGGTTTGTTTCAGAGCATATTTACAGCACACTGCCAGGCTTCTCAAAACACGACCTCCAGACCAACAACAGCTCCAGGCTTATTTTTTCTGTGTCCTGCAGGCACAACAGGAAAAGAGAGGATTCCTGAACATTTATTTCAACCACTTCATGTTATATTATGATATAACAGCTCAAAATGAGACAAAGAAGGTATTTTTCTTCTCAGGAAATAATGCACACCTAACCTGTTGTAGACAACTTACCAGACTAAACATTCTTATGTTAAGAAGGTTTAAAACTCTATAAATGGGCGCGTTTTTCATGTGCAATCCTCAATCATGTCTTGGCTCCTTAAACTGGCACAGTTTAAGAGAAACAAAATCCTACTTCAGGATTAAATGAAGTGAAACTGAACATCTGCACATGGCAGCTGTTACTATATGGAGGCACATCAGTACTCAACCACCAGTGGGAATTTTCTTATATAGGAAAACTTTTAACAGATTAAGATCATTTTATCATGCTACACCTCGATGTGCCTCTGAAAGTAGAGCAGTACCACGTTATACTTTCCTGTGGCAGTTCATTGACTGGTCTAAATGGAACATTGGGACATTGACCAGTCTAAATGGAAATTTCGCCAATATTTGACCAGTACCAGTCAACTAATAATGGTCTTTGGGTTCAGCTTGGGATCTAGGGTCTTTCATGGTCAACAAAGGGCATTATATAACTACATCAAGAAGATTGCAGACTGGGCTGCTTGAAAGGTTACAGGAAGTCACGTTAAAAATTCATAGCTTCTAGAACAGTGCCCACCTATAGCAAAGAGGAAGACCTCAGCACTAGTCAAAGGCATCAAAGGTTGCTTTCTGAAGAGTCCTTTAGTCAGCCAGGCGCCAACGTTTAAGCCTTTCTATGTCATCTGTAATCATCTCTCTGAATTAACTATTACTCTACTACAAATGATCTACCAGTGCAGATCAGATGTAGAGCACATAACTATCAACTGCAGCTCTTATCACTTCTGTCTCCAACCTATTCCTATTCACAGTGCATATGCTTTCTTGTATGGACTTCCTCCAAGCAGCTGAAAGCATCATGGTGAGCCGTAGTTACCAGGCAACTCTACAGAGCATTAGAGAGCATGCTCCATCCAGGTCTTGGAAATCAAAGAAAATGAAGTGGTGTGTATAGGAATGCACAGACTCTGACAGTGGCTCAATCAAGCTGACAGGCTCCTCTCTTCGCTCTTTCCCAAACTGTAAACAAACGATGGACTTCAGCGGGACTGGATCTGTTGATAATCACTTTTCAGATAAAGCTGTCAAGTCTGGATCCTTCCCAGAAAACTTGAGCACAGCAAGCATCGTGGATGTTCAAGCTTGCTCTGCACTGCACCGCCACACCTGTAATGAGGCTGAGCCGCAGAGAGGACACGCAGGGGTGGGTGCACCTGCCGTTTAACAGGTTAGGGTGAAGGTTATGAGGCGAACAGCTTCGGTCATTCTCGCGATGATAGGTCGTGTATCATTTTATGACCTCTAGGCTTTTAAATGCACTAAATCGTGTGATTATCGTCGTCGACGATGCTGCAAAACATGAAATATGAATAATCTGTATTCCTCGTTTACTCACGCACAAAATATCCAGGATGGCTGCTGGTTTGGTCCCAGGTACACAACCGCAAAACACGGTTCTGCAGTCGATCCGTCGGCGGATTCGTCCCGATTTAACCTGCTCAAACTTCGAAAGCCATCATCATCCTCATCCGCAGCGAGAGTCGCGCCTGCGTCCTGCAGTTTCCTGGCTGTGGGATGCTCAGACGCGCAGACCTGGACTGATCAGGGCTGCAGGACGAGCCGAGAGGAGGAACCAGCTCCCTCAGCCTGCAGGCAGCATGCTGCGCGCGCGACGACACCGGCGAAGTGTCGTTGAACAGGCACGTTGGAGATGAGGAGGCAGATCTGATTGCGCATGTGAAAACTGACCTCAGGTCGGGTTGATAGCGGGGAGGCTGTCGGTTCACTACGCGTTACACCCTCCTCCACGCTGACTTTTAGTTGCGGTAATGCGGGCGAGCTCATGTGGAGCCTATGAGGGAAATATGTGACTCAAACTGTAGTTCTGAGTGGGTTCGGGTTGGGTAAAGGAATCTGAGTCAAAAATAAACTACACACATAATTTTGTTTCCCTTTCAGCGTGAGACTTCTGCACTTTTCCCCAAACTTCACAGGAAATCCTTTATAATGGTGTTATTACCCAGGAGGCAACGCTAGTGGTGAGCTCAGCACATGTCACGTGGAAACAGCTGTAGTGTGCTTTGATTTTAAACACCAGAGTGTGTAGCTTACAAAACTACTGTTATGACAGAGTTTTAGAAACTGAAGGAGATTTTAATAATATTTTACAGTTAAATGAGGTTAAATGTTCGCTTGCTCTTGCGTGTACTTGCAGGATTTCTCCGGGTATTCCTGTTTCCTCCCTCTGTTGAAAGGCATACGTCTGGTTCATTGATTATTCTAAACTGACTAAAGCGTGGAAGTAAAGATTTGTTTATATATATGTGTGTTAACCCTGCTGCAGGCTGTCTCACAACTCACCCTGTAACAGCTGGGATAGACTCCAGCTCCACCTCTCAACCCTGAATTGGATAAGGAAAATAAAATAAAATAAAATAAAATGGATGGATGGATGGATATACTAGACTTTAAATATATTTTGTAGTTAAATGGAGTTTCTCTTGCTCTTGCGTCCCCTTGTGGGTTCTCTCCAGGTACTGTGATGAACTGGCTACTAGTCCAGGGTGTACCTCACCTGGCGCCCTATCAGAGCTGGGATAGGCTCCCGCCTCCCTGCTGCACTCTTGGATAAGATGTTAAGAAAGTGGATGGATTAGTAAGGGTATTCCAGCTGGCATCTGACAAAAGCCCTCAACAGTGAGACAACAAAGTGTCTCCATGACACCGAAGGACTCCTGAAACAGCCCATGAAATGTTGTTGAAGTTCCTGGAAAGACAGTGTAACTGGGCCCAGTGTTTAGTCTACATGTCTAAAAACTAAAAGGCCAAAACAAGAACACTTTCTCACAATGAATGATTTTTAATTGTTGGTAATTGAATCAGCTCTTAGTAACAGTCCAGGATATTTAAAATGTTTTTTAATAACATGTGCCTGTACTTTGCACTTTGATTAAAATCCCATTAATCTGTAAAACTGCTTAATTTCATCTTCCTTTGCTTTGTTTACTCTGTTATGTTTTTCAGCTTTCTTTTTTGCTCCAAATGAGACCAACTTGTACTGACTCAAATTAAAAACTGCCCTGCTGAGCCATTACATAATCACAACAGTGACTGATGAATGGCAGATTGCTTGTTTGTGTGGCACTACTACATTATTAGTCTCCCAGTAGTAGAATGAATTACCGAGCTTGGAGAACTCAGACCGGAGGGGTGGGAGTGACGTTCTGGCTCCATCCCACACAGAGCCCCTTCTTGTATTCACAAATGATGCATGTCACCAGTCTGGAATACCAGCGTCTGAGCCAACTTTGTAGCCATTGTGCCGAAGGTTTAATCTGATCAACTGAGTGCTTCACAGAGCCGGAGAGCTCTGGGTGAGAGATGCTCCAGGTCATGTTAGAATTACTGTGGTGAATCATTTTTTGCACGTACAGCATGTCAGAACCACGTCAGCCCAATCAGTGGGAAACAAGAGATTTGAGGAATTCTGGGAAATAAGTCGTAGAACTCCTGCAGTTATTGCAGGTTTTGGAAAACCAGAATAAACACAGACGTAATCTAAAAGAGATCAAACCTTGTACTTTAGGCCCTTAAAACAAGAAGCAGTCGTGGTAAATTACAAAATTCAATAACAGTTATATAGTTTTGTACAGTGTCATCTATCCTCCATGAAAAGCAAATGACTCTGAAATTATATAACACTAAAGTAAAAGCCTTGCATTCAGGACCATTCTGTGCAAAACTAATACCATCAAGACATCCTTTAGTACCTAAAGTCAAAGTACTTATTATGCAGGACAGCAAATTTCAGAATCAAATACATGATTTTATAGGAATAGATTTATCGATTTTATTTTACAACTTGAGATCATTTTAATTACACTGGGCATCTTAATCCACAAGAATCATAATTTATTAGTATATTAGCAATAAAAATATGGATAAAGTTAATATCTAAAGCTTTAAAAAGTAATGGACACTATGTCTCCAGTCAGCTACATTTCCTATATGCACATAGATGAGCTCACAGCTCAAATCCAGATGAAAAAGTTTCAGAGAAAAAATTTGCCTTAGCTAAAACAGAAAAGAGGAGCATTTTCATACTTTTTAAGCTCCTGGAGTGTGCCATTAATCCAAAGAAAGTAGAGAAAGCAGTTCTGAAAAGACAGGAAAGACGTCCTTTGACTCCTCACCTTCTGTGTTGCCACTCTAGTCACAGTTTCCACCCCAGATTTAGGCGCTCGCTTCTTCCTCTTCCTCGCTGCAGGGCATGGTGGCTCCTGTCCAACGGCTACAGACTCCTTTGCCACAACTTCCTCTGGCTGGACAGAAGCAGATTTCTCTGCCTTCTCTTTTGCCTTTTTCTTCTTCTGAAATAAGACGTTGTGTTTAATTGTTTATCATTGTTTGCCTGCTATAAAAAACAGTATTTAATCATGTACAGTTTCAGGATGGCGTTTGTATTATGTTTCAGATATATCCACCATCCAACATGGAACACAGTTCAGGTTTTACTTCCAATAAAAGGGCTCATTTTTAAAGTTCACTCTCCAATTACAGATCCCAGCAATGGAAAGCAGATGGTCTCGATATCTGGAACGCACTGATGCCTGGGCCAGACAAAGACTTTATTTTAGACACTCATTAAGATTAGTGCTGTCAGGTAAACAAACAAGGTTTTCTTTTTCCTGCTGCTGGAATTCCCTGAAGTGAAATAAAGCCGCAACATCATCATTTGTTCAACCCGAGTGGCAGAATATCCCTTAGTGAATAGACATACTTTTGCAGTAAACAGGATTAATTCTGAACATCCTTCATCACGTGGCTGTATAGTCTTCTCCAGAGATGAATCTTATCTCATCTTACAGCTGATAGTTTTGCAATATTTTAGGAAGGGTAACTGCGCACATTTAACCGCAGAAATTATGCTTGACATTTGCATTGTCTAAAACAAACAAGACCTTGTTCACTATTAGGAGATCATGTGTAGCCATAATGAAACCATTTAACTGTTGGAAATGGAAATGTGAAGCCACTCAGCTCTGCTGTAACCTCTGCACCACCAGCAGATGCAGGTCATGAGTGGGAGTTTTAATGGACCTCATTCTCATGGCCTCCTAATGTCTTTTGAAAAATGCAGTTGTATTACA
This sequence comes from Benitochromis conjunctus, assembly GCA_015052645.1. Classification (NCBI taxonomy): domain Eukaryota; kingdom Metazoa; phylum Chordata; class Actinopteri; order Cichliformes; family Cichlidae; genus Benitochromis; species Benitochromis conjunctus. The sequence goes on from VOQK01014301.1 coordinate 41,784, forward strand.
CAAATCTTGGTTGGATCCCTAACATACCAGCCAATCCATCCCTTTCCACATGTGTCCACATGTGTATCAGAGCAGCAGATAGCTGACAGTAACTCCACCACAGTGCCGGGATATGTGCAGCTCTGCTTTACACAGAGAGGAGACCTCACATGTCTCTTTGTCCATCCACTTGCTACTGCAGAAGAATATGGACCTTTACTGGCTCGTCAGTGCCATTCAGACAAAGGACTTCACTCATGGAGCCATTTCAGAGAGGCCCTCCAGATTATCACTCACAATGACTACACAGTGCTTCTCCACTGTGTGACACTCATTCTGCCTGTGCCAAAACACACTGACGGAGGCCAGTAGAGCTACAGATCTCTCAGCAGATCACAAGGCCACTTGCAGTCCACTTAGTAATGGCATCGCAGTGTGACAAGCTTCAGCTGCCAAGAGGTTAGAATACAAAACATGGGGTGCAGGAAATAATAAGGAAAATAGAGAGGAAAGATGCATGAACAGCACCAATGTTGCATATTAGCTGCAGCTTCAGTGGCATATGCAACGCTTTTAAGTAACCACTGAGTTACAACAGTGACTTTTTTTGTGCGTTAGAAAGTGCCAGTTCTGCTTGTAATTAAATATATTCTCTTACTCACATTGCAAACATTAAGTGCATCAATTGCCCTTATTACTCAGACGGAACACCAAATGCAAAAACACTGGATTCACTGTTGGATGAATCACTGATGAATCACACGTTTTTGACATTAAAGCTGGAAAACCTTTTTAACCCTAAATGCAGTGAGGCTCTCAGTTAGTCCACCACTTTGGTTGAGGCTGATATATCACACAGCTATGACCTGCAGTGGGACTGAGGTCCAGGTCATGTTTCCCAGAGGATGCACGTGTGGTTTTGAGTAAAACAATTCAACAACTGGTCATTATGAAAACTGGCTCAGATGTTTGTTTGTTTTTTCACTCAAGATAAAGTTCGAGACCTTTCAGCTTCAAATGTAACCTGCATTTAGTGGCGATCAGTAACATCCTAAACAAAGTTAGTAAATGCGCAAAAGCTTGATGCACAGCTGTGATTACGACATATACAATCTCACAATGGCTACATGTCTTTATGACTTGTAGTATTTCATCAGATTTAAAGGACATATATTAGAACCATAATCTTCAGGGAGCTGACTCCCTTTAAATGCTACTTTTAACAGATTTGACGTATTATTTCAGAACAAACAGGTGTAACTAAAAGCATTTTTAAAAAAAGCATCCTTTCTGTTTAAGTTAGTGTTTTGCACACTTATCCTCTGGAAGGTGTGTGACACACAAAAGAGAGCTGAAATATTGTTAATTTGACCAATTACACCCGAGTTTATCTTGCTATTATGTGTCAAAATGGCTGCTGCGAAAAAACATAAGCATCAAAGCTCTTTAATTATTCATTCTGTGAATAAGACTACTGAAAATGAGTGATGGAGCTGAGTTATACTGACATTAACTATCACAGAAGCCACACACATTGGGCCCCAATCTTTTGGCAGCTTAGTCACTGCCCATGGAAGTGTTATGTGGGACAGACATGATCCAAATGCACCTAACATTTGGCTCATATACGGTGAACCTGTGGCAGAGTTACAACAGTCGGACTCGATCTGAATTAATGCTGCGAGTCAAGGCCAACTGCGATACATGGAAACTGTAGATGCGGGCCTCGTTTGGGCCAAACATTACTACACTTCTGTCTGTGGGGTACATTAAAACCTCCAGAATCCAGTATTATCTTTAGGTTTTATTGACCGTGTGAAATATTTTGACGACATCTTTTTGTTAAAAAATATATGACAAAATCTTATGGCAGATTTATGGCACGTTAGCCATAAAACACTAATGCTGGAAGTTTTCCCAGACAATTTCCATAATACTGCGAATTATATTTGACATATACCTGTCATGGATCAGTACACTGATGAACTTGTAAAGCTTGCTGGTCTTGTCAGTTTTTCTCATCAGCAAGGGAGTTGTGATAAAATACAAGTGAACGAGGACCCCTGAAGTCTGAAGGAGGCATTGCAGGCTGACATAAGAAGTTTGTGAATAGATAATGAAAGCAGGGTGTTCTGAGAAAACTGCTGTGATTGAAGAGCCCGGGAGCTACTGAGAAAAATGAAGAACAGTCACTCTTACGAGAGATTTTCTCACCTGAGTCGGAGCTTTAGATTTGGAGGGCTTTGCCATCGCTGTTTGGAGAAAGAATACAGATCTGTTACATGCACAGCTGATAAGCAAAGTTTACTATGTTGCAGTTCAGCTCCATGGAGGGATGGAACTAGTTTTTAAGAACTTGAGACAAAATATAACTGGAGTTCACTCGTGTGTTCACAAGGTGCTTACAGTGACATGCATGTTACCATGACTCTGCAAATCCCGTCAGCTGCGTGCTGACCCTCGTCATCGCATCATGTCAAATTTATAACATATCATTAAGCTCACATTACGGACTGTACAACAATAAAATGTAGTTTTATGTGCTTGGTAAAATGGAAAACTACGTCTGTGGTGGATAAATTCCTTTTTTTTTATTTTTTATTTGTACTTTTCACTATGAAAAACCCATTGTATCCCCTCACATGGGTAACAGCACATAAAAGTGGTAATAAGAACTGCTCCAACCACAAAAAAGAGCCAGAGCCAACACGAGCTGGCAGTTTCTGGAAAATGTGGATCCTCCCATCTTGGAAAGGAAACACTGACAATTTACAATTACCGGACTTTGAGGTGGAAAAATGCGTTTCCACTGAGAGAATAGTAAAAGCGAGCCTGACTTGAACTTAAGCGTCACAGTAAGCAGCCATGTCAGTTGTAAACCTATCACAGGCCTCCACACACCCAGAGGGTGAAGGGGTGGGGATCAAGGGCCCACCTACCTGCCAGGTACCTCTCCAGAGAGGGCGATGAGGTGTGGTTCCAGCTGTAGCAGCAGAAGGACAAGAACCAGACGAGGAGGGTAGCCAGTACCAGACCTAGGACCCACAGGAGCCGGGCCACAGCTGGGTTACTGGCAGCCAAGGTTGTCAAGGTATCCATGCTGAAGGCTGCTGATCACTGATTGCCACCAGCAGAGCCTAACTATCTGTGCAGTCTAAATCCAGTAGAGTGTGACAGCAGCAGAGCTCATGAGTGTGCTGCAATGGGCCAGTTTGTGTCCTCTCGGGGCAGCCACAGTGCCTACAGCAGCAGGAAGAAGCAGCAGCAGCAAACACAGATGGATACCAGCTGTTCCACAAGGAGCCGGCTCAGACCTCAGCCCACGTCAGCTCTGTGTGTGTCTGTGTGTGTTAGCTTGTGTCTGTTGTGTTTTACTGAGTCCTGGAAAAGTGTGAGAGTGTGTGTGGGTAAGAAAAACAGTTTGGAGGAGTGGCTAAGAGCTGCAGCAGCTAGCTTCACTGTGAGCCACTCCCAAGCTGAACATGAGAAGGAATCCTCACAGAGTGAGTGAAACATTGAGGGTCAACTGAGAAACACACTTGAGGTGGTTTCACATTTTTCCTTGAATACCTGCCAGCTGAAACTTGTGTAATTACAGGGGTAGAGTCACATTCTGATACTCGACGGCATTATAAAGGTGCTCTTGTGCTGCAGCTGCACTTCCACTTCTTCACACAGCATCTAACCTGCACAGTAAGGTCCAGATTATCTCTCACCGACACTAACAAAGCAAGAAGACACGATACACGTTAATTAAATAGAACTAGTAACCCAACCAGTTTTAAATAAACTTCCTTAAACAGAGGTTTCTATAGTAAAGTACTAAAGACTGGTTTTACAGGGCATTTACACACCGCAAATATTTGCTGAGGATGTGCAACCTTGGAGTAGTCATCATTGTGCCATTCAATCTTTAAATATAAAAAAAAAAAAGGTGTGGTTCAACAATAACTGCACGAGGAGAAACAAACAACTCTACATGTTAGGATTAACATAAACACAGACGGCCTGAAAATGCACCTGACGCATAATCTGTGCCTTATGAGAGATTTTCCTCTAACAGCGAGTGTTTGTAAAAGTTACAAGTTTCATTCATTTGTCAGCAAACTGCAGAAACTCAAAGTAAAAGGGATCGCAGTCTCGCAGATGTGCAGCCTTTGAAATGTTACCACTTTCTGCAGATCTGCAGGCATCAAAAGGAAAGTTAACCAACTGTGCCACCTAGTGGCTGAAAGAAGAAGCAAGCATCGTTAAAGGGGACCAGAAATCTTTAATGTAAACTGCCATGTAGGTTTTTAGATGATTTCCTTCAGAGTCCAGGGAAATGAGCTTCATTTAAAAAAAAAAATAAAAAAAAATCTACTCATAGCAGATTATAAATAAGTTATCATGTAACATCTTGAGTGTCAATAAGCTGCCTCGTTTCATTGCTTTTATCATTGAATGACAGGCAGTTAAATAAAAACTGTGCATAAACTGACAAATCTATCAATAAAAAGCTTCAATAACATCCCGAGAGGCTTCTGAATCTTCCTGATGCTCATTTCAGCTCGTGCTCAGTAGAAGCCGGAGTCCTGAGCAGCCCAGTTTGGTGTCTGAGAAAATGACACAAAAACAAACATCAGAAAGAGAACAAACACAAAAAGCTACTTTGTACAGGTAACACGAAATTTGTTCCAAATTAGAAACCATCATAATAAAAACACCTGCCAGCTATTCTGTCAAACTGACTGACAGCTGGGGGAAAAAAGTTCACATTAAAATAATCATACAAAAATTACTGAAGAACTTCAAAATTAAAAAAGTAAAAGAAAAACAGGAGTCATAATTATAATGAACCGAGTCAAGTAAAATGAGATTTTCGCTCCTGTTCTTCCACATTTATCCATCAGAGGGCAGTGGCATGAAGGAAAAGGGTCTGACACGTGATTAAAGCCGGTGAGACACAGTTGTATCTTTAAATACGAACACAAACGTTTGCATTTTAAATTGTGTATTAATTCACTTCTGCAAAAATTTATTTTTTTTTAAAAATGAAATAACAGACGAGTGATCATGCTTACTTGTTATCCTTCATAGATAAAAAAAATCCTGAGGCATTCACTCAGGTTTGAATAAAATGCTGAACAGAAATGGTGGTTGTGGCTGCCACCATTAAAATCAAATGCTGTCATGAAGTTTGGAAAATGTAGTTTTCTTAACTTTGTTGGATCAAACAGAAATGCTTAACTGTGGTGTTCATTTTGTCTTCCAGCAACAACAAATGCGACTAAACAGCTGACAGCTTTTAATCCCTCAGATTACCTCGTTCCTGTTACTGTGTGCCACCCTTTTCTCTATGTTCATCGCCAACATCTGGCTGCGGAAGGACAAGCTCTTGGTCTTCTCGATGACCTGTTGGTACGGCGACACTGCGTTGTTGCCCATCACGACGTGACCCTAAGAAACAGTCACAGAAATGAATATTTCCCCCCTCAAGGACGGATTTTAAAGTACTTCGAAAATAGTGCTCTGACAAGCAAATAAATACACAGCCACGGCAGTGTTACTACTCAAATCAGCAGTCATGGCTGTTTACGCTCAGTGATTTGAAGCTCATCTGGATCAGTGAATGCAGAGCCTCACCAGTTTTGAGTCGATCTTGGCATCGAGTCTGGCGTTACGGATGAGGTTGACGATCCACCTCTCCGCCTCCTCAGGCGTCATGTTGAGTTTGTCTGCCAGCATGCTGGGAGGAGAGAGTGAAAGAGGATGAGGAGTTTTATTTCAGTAAATATCCCCTGCTTAAAGTCTCCATAGTTTGCTGTTAACAGTTTACTTGTGAATATACTTTAAAAGAACAAGGACACAAGCTTAAAAAAAACCCAAACAAATATGGGAGCACTGAGGTCAAACAAGTTCAGAATATGAATCAACCGGGTACAAAAGTTTACAGATCTTTTTTTTTTTTTAATACACTTTCCTCTAAAAGCAATTATAACTTCAGAAATAAAGACGCTGCACAAAGTTTTAAACCCTGACATACTTGATGCTGATGCACTGATGAATGCGGCAAAAGGTTTCAAAGATGAAGAGTCGGGCATTCTCGATGAAGTCCTCCAGACAAGCGACCAGAAAGAAGTCGTTCACAAGAACCTGACGGGGACAAAAAGACCATACAGTGGTGAGCATCCATCATTTTATACGTAGCAGTAACATAAAGAAAAGTATAGCAGGGTAGAGGGGTGGGGGTACCCCCCCAAACAAACAGGAGAGGACCAAATGTTCTACAAATGACTAATTTCCAGTTTCCCTCTGCCAAATACAGGGTTTGCTTTCCAGTAAACACATGCAATGAAATAACTACATTTCTGCCCCGAGAGATTACAACCCTCGCCCTGCAGTGCTGAAAAGGTGCATATATTCAGAGCATAATAATACCACAATGTGGCAGCCACACATGATGTGCAGGCAAATATTTTCTGTGGTTTAGATCTTCAGCTACTGGTTATTCAAACCTGCATATTAAAATATCTCAGTGAAAACCATCCAAGTAACAATGCAGCACACATTTCTACAGAGGCTTTTTTTGTATAGTCACACAGAACTGTCAGAACTCGCAACTGAAGTAGGCAATACTTTTATATTTACAGCAGACAGCAACGGATGGCACAGCCCTTGGTTTTCCTCACGTTTGTGGGTGTGAGCCTCAAACCAAAATCAGGACCTTGCTAGTGGGCGATGCCCACCATCTACTATAAATACATCTAAATACCGGTGCTAAAAGAAAATATGCACCATAAGAAAAATTCTTCCAGCTAAATGCCCTCGTGTCCATGTATCCAAAAACAGTCTAGCATTTAGTATAGCAACATATTTCATACCACAGCCACACAAACAATCATCAAAACAGTGTCGTACATGTATGTTAATTATACATTAATGTGCTTAATAATCAGTTCGTGTGTGTGTGTGTGTGTGTGTGTAAGAGAGAGATATGATTCACTACTGCTGAACTATAAAGCTATCATGCTACAAGATGTTAATGCTTCTCCATGTTTATCATCAAACTCAGTATAAATAATAAACTACTTTCCATATTTTGGTAAAATTACTTGTTTACAAAAAGGTTGTGGCTACTTCTGACACATCATCTGAGCTTTATCACTAAGCAGGTATGTGCAGGGCTGTGGTAATCTACAGTTCACAGTGTTTTGAGAGATCAGGGAAAAACTGCTCTTTTTTTTTTTTTTTTTTAGAACCCCCCCCCCCCCCCCCCCCCCCCCCCC
>VOQK01014304.1:12577-24580 GCA_015052645.1 Benitochromis conjunctus
CCAGTCTTACATATTGGTTCAGTCATAATTTTGGCGATGATGATATACAAAAAGTCTGCTGTCCAGCTCTTTGAAAATCATCCGTGTCTTTATATCCTGGCATTTGGCTTTGTCTCGGCCAAAATCACCAATAAATTAGTTGTAAGTCAAACATACTTTTTTTTTTTCTCTCTTTATAGTCATCATTAGTTTATGTTTACTGAATTAAGGTTGCGCTTTGTGTTTTTCACGCTTATTATTCCTGATATCCTGCATAAAGATGATGAACGATGCTCAGAAAGATTTTGACATTTAGCAAGTTTTACTTCTGAGCGTCAAAGCTGTGATTAGCCTAGCTTAGCATAAACACTGAAAATAGGACAAAACTGTTTGAATTGTTCCATCAACAAATCGGGAAAAAAAAGCTTATAATTTTCACTTTGTAAACCTCATACTATCAGAGTGTAAGCTGTGAATAGACACCAGGTAGCTAACATGTGTATTTAATAGTTTCAGCTTATCAATGAATTAATATTTATTGATAAAGGATTCCTGAACAAGCATGGATGCTGACAAACTTGGCAATTTTTCCTAAGCCAGCTGAGAGACATGATCTTTCCAGGCTATTTTGGCTCTGCCCTGGTGTCTCTTCTCTGTTCAACATGCCGATACACCACACCTAGCTCCTTTTGGTGTTGAGGATTAGTGGCTCTACTCTGAGCCTTTCCCAAATAACCAAGCTCCTTTATCTCTGGGGGCCCAGATGACGAGGAAGCTCGTTTCCACAACTTGTGTCAGCGATCTAATTCTTTCCATCACTACCCACAGCTCATAGCCTTTGGTGAGGGTAAGAACAAAGACTGCCAACCAGTAAAATCGCTTCCAGGTTTTTGGTACCTCATACAAAACACTGCAGACACACACAGGAAGATAAAAACAGGACTGTTTGTTTCTCTAATTTACACTGTTGGCTTTTCAGCTGCTTTCCATCTACAATCATGAAACAGATTAAAACTCAACATTTGACTTTCAGTTTAGTTTATTGCTGTGATTTTAGTTGCAGGTCATTTTAAAGCCGAGCTATTGGAGCAGACAGGGTAGCACTTGGTGTAGCACTACAAAAACCTTTAACAGCCTGGTTACTCTGTTGTTGGCACTGTTGCCAACAACAGCAAGAGGGACTCAAATCCAGGCAGGGGCTTTGGAGTGAACTTTGCATGTTGTCACCTCGTTCTCACCCAGGTTTTCTACTGGACCTCCAGTTTCTGCTGGCATAAAAAAAACATGTTAGTGCACATCCTGACAAATTTATAAATACAGGTTTAAAAAATAGCATTAAGATTCACAAATGCCACAAATAATTATTTTAAAACCTGTTATTGTAAAAAATAAATAAATCTTCGGGGTGGGGGGATTCACGAGTCTAAACATCCCCAGGAAGACACCGCTCATGTTTAAAACTGTCTTCCTCTCCTCTTCACAGTGGAGATGTGAAGATCTGAAGATGTTCACAGACTAAATGTTATAAAATTAGGACAGAGATGGGGTAATTTAAGTGTAGCAGAGGAAGTTTGACGCAATTTATGTAGAAAACTGAAACTTCAAACAACTCCAGTGCATTGCAGAGATGACTGTTTAATTGAATGTGTGTATGTGTTCTTTGTGTACAGGTAGCACATATGACAAAAAGTGAGATGCATCTCCACGATTTAGCCTTCCTGGGCCCAGGACTACTGTTCCTGGATCAGTATTTCAATAGTTTTATTGATGAGTACCTGGTGCTCTGGATTGCACTGGTAAGTACACACAATGTGAAGTTTGGATAAATGTGGTCATGATATTTTTACCCTGCAAAGCAGGAAAATAACTGCAGTAACTAATAATATGAGTGATGGATGTGTTACATTTAGCTGGGCCATGTCTAGGCTTCGGTAGGGCAAGAATTCATTGTTTATATCTTTATGTCGTGTCCTACTGTGATAGTCACAGTGTCACCTTCATTCAGTTATTGTTGCTGTTAAATCCATCTGTGCTGTATGGAAGCCCACTGTTGCCTGTAAAGGTACGAAGCAATAAGGGAAACTGGTGAGAAGTTCAGTGTGAAGGCCCTGCTTCAGTCTGCACCACCAGGCAGTGCCAAGACTATTATAAATGAACAATGACATAATTTCTAAATTAACCCAAACATCATTTATTTTTGTTTTCTAATAAATGCAAAAATTACAAGGACAAACCACATCACTTAATCAAATGCTGCCGCATTTCAAATACAAAACAAAACGGAAGTCCTTAAAATTAAATATATTTAAATTTACAGTCTAAAATACTTCAAGACAAAAAAAACAAGTAGAAACAGATTTGTATCTGATGGACCCAAGCAGATATGTTTTATATATTTATAGTTTTGGTTGCACTTAAAAATGTGGTAATATTGGGCTAATAAGGTGAAAACAAGAAGGTCATAACACATAAATGCTAAGTTATTACCAATAAGCGCTTGAGTGAAAACCAACTAATCGTCTTGTATCAACAGTGGTTTTAGCTGAGTAATGTTACTCTGAAGTTTATGTGATTGGGTAATAAGGTGTCAGAAACTGGGGGGAATAATGTGGAAACATGCATGATTTCAAGAAAACCAGTTAGTAATTAGTATCGTATTTAAAATCTGTTAGAATAAAACGGTAACATGTGTGCATTTAAATTTCTTGTATGCTGGCTTTAAAGTGGTATTACTTCATAATGATGACAAACTATTGATTGGTGTTTTAACTTATTAATCCTACTGTATGACCCCATCATTCGTCATTACACACAGTAATCATTCCCAGTATACCAGTATCAGTATTATACCACTGTTACTTATTGGTTTTGCTTCATAGCCGCACACGTGCTTCCACATTACATAAATTACAGTGTAATATTACTCATCTAAACCCAGTGTTCATACAAGATATTAATTGATTATTTACATTATATAGTAAATAAGTTTGAATAACTTGTTGGTTCTGAATTACCTCCTTGTTTTCTCCTTATTACAACACTACTGCTGAGCTATAATAGAAAGTGCTACCATGATTTATCAGAGGGTCATACGGGCGCATGCTGGAATAAATGTTAAATTAAATGTGTCTTACCAATTTTACTTAGCCAGCCCACATATCAGTATCTAGTTTTCATTCTTGGCATCAGTGGGCTTCCGTAGTGTGTTAAGCTCCTGTTTTTCTGCTTTTAAAGAGTGACCTTGTTTCTTTCTCTCCTGCAGATCATTTCCTTGTTTGACTTGGTGCGTTACTGTGTCAGTGTTTGCAACCAGATTGCCTGCCATCTTCACATTTTTGTTTTCAAAATCAAGCCTTGTTCAGTCCTCGGCTCAGCTCCTCACTGAGGACACGCCGGCCATTACTGACTCTGCACCCTTCCTGTTAGCTGCACTCACCTTTTCTTCCCTCTGTTTTCCACGTAGAGACGCAAGGGGGGGTGACGTGGTGTAAACTGTGTGCTTCTGCCAACTGAATGTCAGGACAAATAATATATATTAAGATACTGGAATATTACTGTCATTGTCTGTTTTTCATCAGTGCAGAATTAAATTTATACCAGTTTCATTTTCTGCTCCAGTACTAAGAAATCTTCTGACAAACTTACGGTTGCAAAGAGCAGATATTTCAGGAGAGTACAGGTGCTACTCGGTATGCTCAACGAGAGAAACTTACAGCGTGTTTTAACTGTTCACGTTAAAAAATGTATAGGAAATGAATCATTCTGTTTGCTTTTCATGATTATAATTTTTGTAACTTTACCTTTTTGCTATTGTAAATACCAAACTGTTACAATGTCTGTGCTTTCTTTTAAGTTAAAAATCCTTCTTTGGCACATTTATTTAACCTTCTTTCATGTGTATGATTTTAAAGGCACTCCATCCCCTACACAGAAACGGTGCAGCTGTTTTACATCAGCAAAATGTGGTTTTGGAGGAAACCTGATGTCAATGTTACTTTTTCTTTCTTTCTTTTTTTCTTTTTAAAGCAAGTCAGAACGTCCTTTTTGTACAAGCCTGCAAATTAGTTCACTGCCACTTTTCTTGGTTAAATTTGCACTCGGGATTTAGGTTCAGGTGACGATTTTGTTTTTTGTCAGTCTCTTAGCTAATATAGTCATGGTGAAGTTGGAACTTTTGTTACTGGGGGTAGGCTTTCTTTTATTTATATTGTAAACGTAAAGGGGGTTGTGCACGAGGGCAAATAGGTCAAAGATCCATTTACTGAGCTGTAGTTGTGCACATGTAGTGTGCGTGTGAAAGGTCCGTCAGCTCCTTTTGATCTCATGTACGAATGAACTCTCAAGTTTCTCATTTTTCAGTTGATGAGAGCAAAGATCAAAACGTCTAAAGGTGGAGTGAAGCGGTGGGCTTATTTCATCCAACTCTGTTACTGATCTATGCTTTATGCCTGGTGGCTTTATTTATTGCTGCTGTTTTTTGTTTCTTTGTTTGTTTTTAAGTGTCAGATTCCACAATGATAAAAAGAATAACCTGCCTGCCAATTTGTTTTTGTTTATTTTTCTAAAACATTTTATCCTGTGTGCTTTTTGCAAAAAATCTGGACGAAATGGTGCATTTTGGGGGAGTGGTGTTGTTTTGAAAAGCGGGTTGATATGCATTTTGTTCTCTATATTAGATGCATTCCCTGCAGCATGTCAAAATAAAACTACACTGTCTGTGTGTTCAAATAGTGCAACGGTTTAGCTCATTTTGAATGGTTTATCAGGCTTTGAGTGACAGACTATGCTTGTTCATAGGAAAGTTAAATTTCTCTTTCAGTGTATTTGTCAAAGAACAGTTTTGAGTAACAGAAAATGAAACATACACATGAAAAATGGTCCTTCCTGTGTTGCAGCTACTTCACTGAATCACTGCTGTGTGTTCAGTTTTACCCCCCCTGCACAGTACATCACGTTTCCTCCAAAACGTATGCCTGCCGCAGCAGAACAGGTGCACGAGTGTGCGGGAGGTGAGGTCACCTGATGATGTCACGGTTTTTAAGGTGGTAACTGGCTGAGTCAGATCAAACTTAATAAAAATGTGTTGATTTGAAATGTGGCTGGTGCTCGCTCTGCCACCACATCGTCGTCGTCTGATGCTGTGACACCTCAAGCCGAGTGTGTTTTGCGCTGCTGCTGCTGCTGCTGCTGCTGGAGAGGACCTGCAGTGACAGCCTGTATTCATGTGGTGCTCATGTTTGTCCTTAACAGCAGGGGTTAGCTTCTTGCTTTTGCATTTTGTGCCTGTTTTATTTACTTTCTGTTGAATACTTCCATCTGCAGATACTGTGCTTTGCCTCTGCGGTGTGTTTGAAATGACCCACAATACCAAGTGTTGACTGAATTGAGAGGCTCTCAGTGTATGTTGTCCTCAGAGCTGTGTCATTGTCTCAGCGGGATGAGTTCTTGTGCGGGGCAGTGGTGGTGTTATCTGGATGAAAAGAGACTGATGGCCATTGATTCATGTAAACAAAGCCTTCTACACACAAGTGTTAAAGGACCACTTCACCCCAAATCACACAAACCATTGTCCTCTAATGCCTTAAGATGGAATATTATGGCTCAGTGTATTATGTTTTTATATCATGCAAATAAAGTCATTTTGAGTAAAAGGTTTAATGAAAATAAAGGTTAAAAGAAAACATTGGAATAAGGGTAGAGTGCCTAAACGTTTTGTGTATTTTGAGAAGATTGGAAAATGGGAAAGATGTAACGCAATGTCTTTGGAAATATTTCAAGCCATAAGTTTAAAGTTTTGACAGCTCATAATGTATTTTTTACATTTTCTTTTAAGCATGGGATGAAAAAGTGACTAAATGCGATATTAATGTAAAAGAAAAGCTTTAATATACTGAGACTAAAACTACAATAATACTGACAAGCAACACTGCTGGCAGAGGAAAGAATTGAATATAAAGGTGCTGAAAGAAGAAAATTATATTCAGTGGATGTTTTATAAAAGATACATTGAAAATTTCTGCTGCATTAAAAAATGTTGGGCAATAAAAATAGTTTGGTATGGTAGAAAATAGCTATGAGTAGGTAAACTGCTTGCACACATTTACATTTCTGGATTTCATGAAGACATAATCACTTCATAATGAAATGCCAATTTATTTTCAATGGTAAAGTAAAATTTAAAATATGGTAAAAACAGTTAAAAATGTGAAAATATACATTTTAAGAAGTTTATTCATAATTTTTTAGGAATAAAGTCATTATTTTAACAATATCAGAATCCAGCTTCAGTTTTTGGGGAAAGTAAAAAAAAAAAAAGTTGATAAATAGAGAACATCTTGATTTTTCTAATATTTCTATTTTGGTTTGAAGGCATAAAGAAAAATATAAGTCTCAGAAAATTCTGAGGTGGTTTTGCGATTTGGATGAAGTGCGTCTTGAAGAACACTGATGAGTCCACTGTTGATTTGTTTTGATTAGACAGATTATGTAGATGTAAATTCTGCACATTGTGCAATAAAGAACAGTACTGCATGAATGCCACGTTTATTTTATTAGTAATATTCATTTTTATCTTTCTAAATTCTGCAGTTGGTGTCTGCTCGGTGATGTAGGAGACGATGAGAAATGAGCTAATAAGCATGTGTAGTATTCTGTTGTATAGTTTTGTACTACAACCAGAGAGTGTGTATATAATCAATACCTAAAAAACACAACTTTTCATAACCACTCTGAGAGATTCAGCATCAACAAATGCTCATGTGCATCATATAGTTTCTGATGTCAGGTTGCATCTCTCATTGTTACCAGTAAAGGTTTGCCTTAAACGCGTTTGTTTTCTATTGTTTTATTTACAGAAACGAGCGTGTTGTCATTATGTTGGTCAGACTGCCAAGCTCAGGTATTTCATCAGTGTGCACAACACTGTGTTCTCTTAAGATGGTAAACAAAATCAGCTGACAATCTCTCTTTCACCTGCCATTGCAAATAAATTTCATACTCCAGCCTGGAACCAGGTTTGTACTTGTGTTTTTTACTGTGAACATCAAAGTGATGGATTCACCTGCCTGCTCCTGCACCTTTATGTCTTCCATGGAAAAGACTGGTGATGCACAGAGCACCTTGAGTTTTAAACAGTGATGTAAGAACAAGATGATAAATGTCAAATATTTATTGCCTCCAACATGGAGGTTATGTCATTATTTTGTATGCATGTTTGCAAAATTACTCAATAAGTTATGGACAGATCTGAATAAAAACTTTATGAAAGGTGAGGTCTTTAGAGGCCCAGTGTCAAAGGAACGCTCTTTTGGAGTAGATCCAGTCATTTTTGGAAGAATGAACCAGCCTTTACTATTGTGAGATAGGATATTTTGTGTCGTATTTTTGCAAACGCATATCAAAATGAAATGAGAAAAATGAAAGAAAACACCTGCTTGACCCCTAAAGTGACATTGTTCCTTTTGTCTACGTGTCTTGAGGCCTGGGGGTTCCAGTGTGTCCTGGGTCTGCCCTGGGGGCTTTCTTCTGATGGAATATGTCCGAAATACCTCACGCAGGAGACGCCTAGTAAGCATCCTTGCGAAATAGCCGAATTACCGCAAGTAGCTGGAACTAGAATTTTCTTCATAATTTTTTTTCATGTTTTTGTTTGTTTGTTTTAAATGTTTTAAGAAATCATCACTTACAATAAGAATACAATTGTTGTATGTAATTTGTACTTCATGGCTATCTGTCAAACAGTTACCTGGGGGATTACTTCAGTTTCTCGACTGCTTTGAGCTGAATCTACCTCAGCAGCCACAGGGTGAGAGCAGGGGTGACCCTTGACAAGTCGCCAGTCCATCAGGTCCAGAGAGAATTGCTTACTCTCATCTCCGTGCCTATGGCTGATCTAGAATCTACAGTTAAGATAACATGCATGTGTTTGGACTGTGGGAGAACATGGAAATTACATGAGAGGCACTCATTGAGCAGGAAGTCTGAACACAGAACCTTTTTGCAGTAAGGTGACCGTGCAAACCGCTGCACCGCTCTGATAAAATACAGGATTTTCTTGTTTCTTCTACAGCTACACAAACACTTTCTGGTAAAACACTGTCACCCACTGGTGATATTAGTTCCATTAAACACCACACATGCGCAGTTTTTCATGCAACTAGAAAGCTTCCCAAAGCAGCTAGACAGCCCCTCCTTGGATTTTGTTTGTCTCAGTATCTTCTGTCTTTTCATGTAACTCCAGACTGAATGTAATATGTGAAGATCACAACTCAGTGGGATCCACCATCTGCTAAAGCTCCTTCTCTTCTTGTTGCTGAGTCGTTCAGTATGTTTGGGCTTTCTGTTGTGCTGCAGCAGGATTTAGGATCAGATGCTTCCCTGGAGGTTCTGCTTGATAGATCAACATCTTAAGCCACAGAGTTATGTGTGTGCTATGCAAACATGAAGATAAAAGACAAATGAGATTAAATGCTGATTTCAAGATTCATATTTTTAATTCTCCTACTCCACTGGAGTAGATTTCCATGGTAGACAACTCAAAATCCATCCTATCTTGTTATAAAGCTTTTCTCTCTTTAAACATTTAAAGCCTAAGCGATCATCAGTGAAGAACCCAATTGTAGCCTTTTAAGCCAAAAAGATTTTTTTGGTAAATACTTTTTGATCAGTGATTATTAGTATGATTATTTTACCCTGACTGAAATAACAATTTTCAAGAACCAGCCTTGCACATTCTGATAGCACAGAATTAGGATTAGGGTCATCGGTGATGATGTAGACCTCAAAAAGTTAAAGAATTAGGATTAGTTAGAAAACTAGAAACAACACACAGCAATAAAAACAATAAAACAAAACTCTGAGAGTTCAAATAAACACTCACACAGATTTTGTATGGGACCCACTATTGCAGGGTTAAAGTAACACTATGTAGACACAGTAACAGAGTACCAAGCTAACACTGAGGCTGTTATGACCTAACTCTCACTATGTCAGCTTCACAGAATTGCACACAGCAACTTTTAAACTAATATCAGTGGACCATAGATCCCACATTAACACTGAGTTCAAATGCACACCAGTTATCCAGATATATTTCCAAAGTCCTGCAAGATTCTGAGGATTTCAAGGGTATATGTGATGGGGTTCGTTACATATAATAACAAATCATCCGCATATAGCGAGACAGTGTGAGTTATGCCACCACGTGAGATGATATACTCATTTCTAATCCTGTCTATCTTGGTCACTCCGAGAGAAAATCTTAACATCTTCAGCTCTGCCACGTCCTGTCATTTGGTCAGCGCCACTATCTCCAAACCATACATAACAGTAGGTCTCACTAACGTGTTGTAAACTTTTCCTTTCGTGCTTTCTGCTGTCTATGAAATTTTTTTCCACACACTCCACCCAGCCCACACTCTTTTTTACCTCTTTTCACACTGTCCATTGCTTTGGGAAATTAAATAAAATCAAGAAAATAAAAAAATCAATAAAGAAAAATAAAATCAAATAACATCATATTGAAATTTAATTCATTTAATAAAAAAAATTCATTAAGTCATTTAGCTGTTCATTTACTTATTTATGTTTGTTTAGTAGTTTTGAGTGCATGTCCTCCATAGCTACAAGCTCGCCTGCGAGTCAAAATTCAGGACGTAAAGCACGAATTGCCACTTCTGACAGGCGCATGCGCGGTTTTGAGTAAGAAACTCGAACGTTGCAGGCGCTTTAAAATGTTTATATTATAAATGGGAGTTGGTTCCTTTTCAGGCAATTAACGGTGATAATCTGATATCTGAGAAGCTGCTTCGGGGTCTGTAACGAGTGATTGGAGCAGTTTTGTCGGCGCTGGAGGGTTTTGGTCGCAGGAGGACTCGAATAACGTGAGTGTCATTATGTTGAAGTAGAAAAAACTGACTTTCTGTCCTTGTGATTGTTGGTTTCTCGCTGTAGCAGCTGTTTGCTTCGAGAGAGAAAACTTTAAAATAAAGATGTCCTATTCAGCAAGTTAATGAGTGAAGGCTACTTAACGAAGCTAACTTTAGCTGGCTAACTGGTTGCCATAAATTTTGTGATTTTAGCCATGTTTTTTTCCGACATCTCTGTCAGTATTTGTTGGCTGTATGTTGCCAGTTTAGCTCGATACTTTGTTTTAGTCCTTCTGTTTGTAGCTGGTTGTTTATTTTCACGTGTAAATAAATACGTGGTTTCATTTGCAGCTTAATGTGTTTTCAAACACCTTAAATGGTCTGTTTTTACAGTGCACTTTGGTATTGAAACTTCTCCCCTGTGAGATATTTTCACTTTGTTTCACTTCCTCAGTGAGAACAAGGGAACTTCCTGAACTCTTTTTTGTACCCTAACCCTTTTTTGTAACACACGAGTCATACAGTAACTCACATGGGCTTACCAGAATAATAAAAAAAAAATTCCATCCTCGTGTATTGGTTATTTTTTGTTAAACGAAAGTCTGGTGCTATATGAAAACTACTTTTGTATATTCTAAGCTAGCTCCCAGCAAAAATTGGCTTTTTTTTTTTTTCTTCTTCTCATCATTATTGCTGAGAGGTTGTATGAAATAAGAATTAAGATCTTGTGTGATAGACTTTGTACACTTATGCATTCCCTCTTTCTCTCCTGGTAAATGTGATTTCACTCATCTACCTGCCCTTCAGTGAAATTGGCACGTTACACAAAAATGGGCACAAACAGTAGAAACTATTACCTGTTGTTATTATTCAGGTGTTTTTAACTGAAGCTTACTTCTTCAAAAGTAAGTTTTTGGAAAATAATGGTAATGGTAATGGCCTGCATTTGTATAGCGCTTTACTCAGTCCCTAAGGACCCCAAAGCACTTTACACTACATGATGATGAATGAATTCAGTCATTCATCCATTCACACACAGGTGATGGCAAGCTACATTGTAGCTTGTGATGGCAAGCTACCTTGTAGCCACAGTGCGTCTTGGGGCTCACTGACAGAGGCGAGGCTGCCGGACACTGGCGCCACCGGGCCCTCTGACCATCACCAGTAGGCAAACATGGGGTTAGTATCTTGCCCAAGGATACTTGGCATGTAGACTGGAGGAGCCTGGGATCGAACCACCGACCTTCCGGTGAGGAGGTGACCTGCTCTACCACCTGAGCTACAGCCACCCCTTTAAAATAATACGAAAATAAGTATCAGAATTTGCACAGCAAAATAATCCAAAATACAATACAACCTAATTATTTTTGTATATATTTAATATAATTATTATAATAATTATTAATTTGGGGGTTTGTTGAGGATGCACCTTTAAATCTGTATTATTTTTTGAGTTACATCTAGTAAACTAGATTTAATCAAAATGCTGGACATTGTGGGATGGGAAGACTAAGGATAAAAGTCGTGCGCATGTAAAATAGTTAAATGGCTCACACTATTACAAGCATAAAAGTGTTGTTCTTTAACCTTTACAGGTTAAACAATGACACAATGGCTCTGGGCCACTAAAAAAAGTATGCTGGGCATGTTGATCAACCAGCTGCTGACTTGTTTTGGTTAATGGCGGTGTATATGTTTAATTTATTGAGTGCTTCTCCTTCTAAAATTTTAATCTAATTAAGTTATGTGACATTCTTAGACATTAAAAGCAGTATGATTTAACACGTCTTCTTTGAACAGTGCTTTTATATCAATATAATTATGTTGTTAAGTGATTAAGGTTCAGATTAATTTCTTTTAAACTTGTCAGAAAGACACAGCTGATTATATTGTTTTCTTTAAACAAACTAATAATATCCTGTTTAGACAAAGTGAAAAACGCATTCGGAAAATATTGTATAATTTTGTATTTTCTACATTAGAAGTACTAAAATGACATTTACTTCCCAGTGAATATGCATATATACGTTTGCTTACTGACTACAAAATGTCTCCTCCATAACTGAAAGTATTCACTTCAGGTTTCTTCATCACCCTGGTTTACATCATCCACTGGACCAGAACAGGTTTCCAAACCAGTTGTGGTGTGACAATCTGT
>VOQK01014304.1:24760-37352 GCA_015052645.1 Benitochromis conjunctus
ATTTTTATAGTTTTTTATTTTTTTTTTTTTTTTTTTTTTTTTTTTTTTTCCAGATCACTTAAATGATTTCAAACAGGAGAAGGTGACCCGAATCAAACTCTTTTACATGCAAAAACAAACAAAATGATTAAAAACACTCTTCATTCGGTGTGTGTTTATCTTCACAGTTACTTGTGCATGTGAAAAAATGTAGACAAGGGAAGCATTACTCAATATCTGGACATATCAGCGTACAAATACAGTATAGTTGGGCTGTTTTTAACAAAATATTCATTCTCTTTGGACTCTTAACAGATTAAAGTTTAATATTTAAATCAATGTCAATGGACCATAGACACCTTGATGTTGTTATGAGATCAAGTCAGGCTGAAATACAAGCAGTATGCTTTTTTTTTTTCTTTTTTCTGTAACCTAGTTTGACCATCAATATAATAGGATATATGATTGTTTCAATATCGAAACTGCACGTTTAATGCCTGTTACATTGAGTAACAGATAAAACATGCAAAGTGCCAATGTTTGCTTCTGTTTCTGACTATTTACTGGAGAAAATTTCAAAAAGTGCTTTTTGGGTAAACTTTAACAGGCCGTGTCACCGTGTGTGACAGGTGGCTTGTCAAAGAAGGTTATAGCATATGAAAGGTGTTGTTTTTACTTACATTTAGATGCCAGGCTCACCTTGCGAGCTGCAAGTCTTCCTGTGTTTCACAGTATAATTGTTCAGTTTTATGTTGAGTCATTAAATATGCTAAAGTAATTGTGCACAACTCCCCAGCTGATTCTCAGCTCAGGTGGAAACTGACTTAGAAATTGAATGCATGAAATTATTTAAAATATCTATCGATCTATCGATCGATCGATAGATATGATTTAAATATTTTTTATATATAATGTATATATGCAGTGCTCTCATGATGATGATGATGATGATGATGATGATGATGTTTTGGACAGGGCACAGTGAATCAGCATCAGTACACACATCCAGTGAGGGCGCCATGTGGTGGTTCCAGCAGGGTCTGTGCTTCCTCCCTGCCGCTCTGGTCATCTGGACGGCGGCGTCCTTCATCTTCCCTTACATCACGGCGGTGGTGCTGAGACATGTGGATCCTTTTGTGCCTTACATCAGGTCTGAACAAACACAGAAGAAATTCAAGTATTTTTGATGTTAAATAATAATTAATTCAACTTCTGTTTAGGAAACAAGCCAGACTCTTATAAACTAGCATATGTTGTGTTACAGTGACACAGGAACGATGGCACCAGAGAGGTGTGTGTTTGGCATCATGATGGATGTGTCAGCCTTTTTAGGTAACACACACACACAGCTCTATTCTGTAAAAATGGTGTAAACACACACACATAAAAGTAAGTACCCAAACACATAGTGTAGCTGATGGTTATTGTGGTTGCAGGTATAGCCACGATGTATGTGCGTTACAAACAGGTGGAGGCTCTGTTAGGTGTGGATAATCTCAAACTCCTCAGACTGAACTGCATCGGGCTCGGGCTGGGCTGGACCAGCTCCCTCGGGATGTGCGTGGTGGCCAACTTCCAGGTTTGTGCTGCTGGTCTGGGATCATTTTCCACCTGCTCAGGTTCTGATGCGTCGATCGTGTCATCAGCGTATCTGTGTGTCTGTCTGAGCAGAAGACCACGCTGTTCTCCATGCACCTCGTGGGGGCGATTCTCACCTTTGGATTCGGGGCTCTTTACATCCTGCTTCAGGCGGCGCTCTCCTTCTACATGCAGCCTCACATTCACAGCAGGACCATCTACCTGCTGCGCCTCAGCATCGGACTCTGGACCCTGGGCAGCATCATCAGCAGTATCCTTAGACCTGGTGACCTGGTGTAGTCATCATGTTTTTTTCTTATCTAAAACAAGCAGCAAACTCAGGGCCTGAGAATGAAGCCAACAGAAGCAGTGCCTCTTGTTCCTCAGCCAACACACCCAAGTTGGCTGTTTCTTTGGCAAGTGTGCCTATAAAACAGTCCAGAATTAGTTGAGCCATTTGCACTGTTTTGATGCCTTTTCAAGCCTCTTTAAAAGTTTGTGCTGCAGTTTTGCTTCATAAAATTCAGTCAGTTACTTTGCAGTAATGTCAACTAACTGATTAATGTGTGTTGCACAAATGCCATTTATCATACTAGCACGTGCTAGATGAAAATTTAGCACTAACCCCTCTCGGTCACT
Source organism: Benitochromis conjunctus (assembly GCA_015052645.1). Taxonomy (NCBI): domain Eukaryota; kingdom Metazoa; phylum Chordata; class Actinopteri; order Cichliformes; family Cichlidae; genus Benitochromis; species Benitochromis conjunctus. The sequence continues at coordinate 26,957 of VOQK01014304.1, forward strand.
TCTGGCTTCAACCAACATTACAATTAAACTCTTTGCATGAACAGATCGACATGTTTTTCAAGAGAGCACAAAGGATGTAGAGTTTAAAAGCAGAAAAAGACACATTATACACAAAAATAATAAAAGCATATGCATAAATAGTTGCAAATGCATTAACGCAACCCTTTAAAATGTTCTGGTGAAGCATTTAAATCCAGTGTTTCCTGTGAAAATATCACCATGCAATCATTCGAAGGGTAAATACTGAGGATACAAAACATGCAGTCTATAGTCGGCAGCTGCATCTGTCATTTAGTCTGTTTGTTAAATCCGATGTCCCGATGACTCTGAAAACAGTCCTCAACAGCCTGTCAGTGTTTATATCTTCAGTCATCATGTACACCAGTCTGATAGGCGTTGACGTACCTCGTAAACTTCACTGGACTCCTGGAGAGACGGTCAGTAGTCTTCAGAGTGTGTTCACAGCTTTAAAGTCATTAAAGGTTTTTTTAGTAGTTCTCAAGTCAAGAAAAATGTTTTACTATATTAGTTCTTCAATTTTTAAGGTTTTGTCAGCAACAATGGTCACAGAAGATCTTTGATTTAAGGCAGCAGCTCTGAGCGGATACAACTGCTCACACCGGGACACAAAAACACTTCATTTTGCATTACTGCAGCATTCAGGCTTGTTGTTTTTTTCCTTCAGGGTTACACGGCTCACATTATCAGCACAGTCTCTGAATGGTTTCTGGCCTTCTCCTTCATCAGCTTCTTCCTCACCTACATCAGAGATTTTCAGGTACCCATCGTTTCATTCACAGCAGCTGCTGATGGTTTACTTGTAACATAACACAATAATGATCTTGGCCTTGCTCCAGGTGCTTAAAAAGGAAAGTTATTTAAGTGGAATCCTTTTTTTTCCTCCCCCTTTGAGTCAGCTAATAAGTTTCTGTGCAGAACAAATTTGCTTCAGTCTAACTGAAATACCACAGAACCACAAATCACTGAAGAGAAAAAAAAAGAAGAATGCATTCCTTTTATGTCTGCATTTACAAAGACAGCCCTTCCTAATCTTTTCTTTTTTTCTTTTTCGTAATAAAGAAAATAAATCTGCGAGCAGAGGTTGATTTGCAGAGCAGCCACCTGTACGACTGGACTCATGGGCACGACGCTGCATCACATCACAACAGTCGTGCACCTTCTGAAACGTCTCCACTGCTGGTGGGAACAACGTGATGAGCAACAGGGCTTGCTGCACCCATTTCTTTCTTCTTTTTTTTCCCCCCTTATATTTTAATTTACATTTAAAGGCATTTTATAAAAGGTTTCTGAGAGCTGTAGTGGTTCATAAAGAGTCAGTACACACATACAGTGTCTCCTCCTAACATGTAGTCAGACATTAAGGTTAGACTGTTATATTCCAAGATTTCTCTACCTCTATAATGTGGAAGTAAATTTAGTTTGAGTCCTATAATCCACAGCAGACAGATGTCATAGTAAATATATGTTCAGTCCTGCCAGCATTTATGGTCCCGCCAAACCTTTTTTCTGTAGCATGACGTGCAGAACCCAGAGACACTAAATGAGTGTTATTATGGTTTTATTTTTTACCATTTTTTAAAATCTTTATTTTTTTTTTTTTTTTTTTTTTTTTTTTTTTTTTTGTTTTTTTTTTTTTTTTTTTTTTTTTGGGGGGGGGGGGGGTTACCCCCCACAATTATGTCTTTCTTAGATACCATGAGTTTGTGAAATGAAGTTACTGGAGAGCCATGAATGGTTTGGGATGTGTGGGGTGTAAATGTTGTCTTTTTGTCTGCTGAATGTGTGAACAAGCTGCAGCTTGCATTCATCTTGTCATGTTGGTTGATGCGCTGCCACCTAGTGGACACAAAATTTGAACTCTCCATCACAAAATCCAAAGCATCTGCTATTTTTTTCCTTTCTCGTCGACAAAGATGCAATGATGAAGGGAGTTATCTCAGAAACTAAGCTGACAGATAAGCAGTTTATATTGGTCGCACTAGAATCCAACAGTGGATTCAAACTTTGTGACACCTTGCTCTCTGTCAGTTCCCCCTCCTCCTGCTCCACCTACATCCCGTCCATCCTTCATTCGCTCTGATTCCAGCTCTGCATGCATCAGCTGTCAGGCCAGGATTCGTCATTGATAGTGAAAGACTGGAAGAGAGTGATATCTCACTGCCTGAACATCTTGACTTTAAATTTATGCTGATGATGAATCCCGTTGCCCTCCAGCGACCCTTCTGTTGCCTCTTCTCTGGAGCGTATACTCCTCCAACATCAGCATGATTATGATCTTGCTGTGGTCTACAGTCCTCCTCTGTCTCTTTCTCGTTCTGTTTCAGCTGCTCTCTGTCCCCGCCATTGTTCAAAATACTTCTGGGTTATAATTATCTCATAAAGACATTTTGCAAACTTTCACTCTCCCTTTTTGTTTCTGCTATTCAGCAAACTTCACTGTCACAGCAGGGCAAAGGATTAAAAAAAAGTTGTGGAATAACTGGTTTGATCACAGAAATAATGAAGTTCTGGCCCTGTTTGACAGGAGTTTAAGGATCTCTATTGTACAAACCTATTTTACATTTGATCACTCCCTTTTTCTAACAAAGTACAATCCCTGTCTGCTAATCTGTGCAAAACCAGTGGTGTAAGAATACCAGTTTACCATCTGTCTCCAGAGGAGTGGATGGTAAACAGGTACCAGTTTACCAGGTACCAACCTGGTAAACTGTCTCTATTTGTACCTAACACTAATTATTGCACAGACATGCTAAATATGCATGTGTGTGATCACTTCCATTTGTTTGTCGGTAACACTAACACTAACCAAAAACTAGCAGAATTTCATGAATTATAGGCAAAGCGGAATCGGTTGTGTAAAATAGGACATTGACCGTGGTTATTTGAGTAATAGTTCCTGACAGTCTGTTTTCCTGGGGTTGTACAGCATGTTCCCTGATCCCACAAGATAACGCTGAATTCATGTCTTTATCTGGCTTCTCTCTCTTTTTCAGTGTCTTACAGCCAGATATGGGGAAAAAGTCCAAATACAAGACTTCCGTGAAGAAAAAGACTCTCAATCCCGAATTCAATGAGGTACAGCTCGACACTTTCTCTGCAATTAACCACACTGCAGCTAACAGCTTCTTTGATTTCTCTACTGAGCTCCCAATGTAAAGCATGGCAATTTAAGCATACCTTAAAGGGACTTTAAACTGTGTCATATCCTGCATGTGCACCCAGCGTATCACAGAGCATGCACTGAGTTATTCAGTTCCTTTCAATCACGTATTTATGAGTCATTGATGTAAATATGCTCTCGTGTACCCCACCTGCACAGGAGTTTTCATATGAAGTATCCTTGGACCTGCTGGCGAAGAAGACCCTGGAGATCACTGTGTGGGACTATGACTTGGGAATGAGCAACGACTTCATAGGTAGGCTCAGAAACTCTGTAGTGTTGAGGGGAGTGGAGAGGGAAGCAGCGAAGCAAAGAATGTGACCGTAGCAGACTGTTTAAATGAAAGCGGAGCAGTCGCAGAAAGATAAAAAAAGAAGAAGAAAAACAGGCTGAGTGTGGGTAGAGAGAGGAGAGGGGGGAAACTGGAGAGATGAGAAGTAATTATGAGGCTTGAGGAGAACGATTGAGCGAGCAAAGAAGACTTTGAGTGGAACAGGAAATGGAGGGGAAAGCTCAAAAAGGAAGACGATTTTCTCTGGCTCCTCATCCTTCGTAGACTTGGCACATTAGATGGTTCCAGCTTCATCAGACTGCTAAACAGCTTTGGCATGGCTCGGTGTGTATATCACAGCAATGGAGCACGTGGGAGCTTAAGGAGTGATGGAGAACTGGTAGGGAGGCGCAGTGAGAATGGATTACCACGCCTTCAGATCAAAGCGTTTTACTTTGTCTAATGTGAGTGTGCGCACGTGCGTGTGTGTGGGATGGTGGGCTGGAGGGAGACACCCTCTGTTTAGATAAACCCAATGACTTATTAGCCCTGCTGGGGGAAAAGGCCATCAGACCTGCACACAACCCTAGATAACAACCATTCCCCTGACCATTATCATTACAGGTTTAGCTACAGCAGCCTGCCCATGATGTTAATTGGGTCTGGGAGAAAAATGACACAGAAACGAAAAAAAAGAGACGGAGAAAAACAGTTGATAAAGAGGTCGAGCAAGTGCAGTCCCAGTGCAGTGGTTTTCTGTAAACGATACCATTAGCAAACGGGCTAACTGGCTTAGCAGAATATCTAGAGAATGTCAGACAGCAAGAGGTGAGAAAACTCAGGCAATGAATCGAATGGATAAACTGAGGGAGCAACAAGCGCACGAAGAGAGTTGGGGATTTCATCTTCACCATGAGCCAAATCTAACCCTCTGAGCTGTTTCCAATCGGTTCCCTTCAAAGTCGAGTCTCAAAGCCAAAAAGGCGGATAAAGAGTTGATGAAAAGGTCAAGCGAGCACAGTCTCAAAACAGTGGGACTGTGATCCAAGCCTGATATCTCAGATTCAGTTTCAATCTTGGTTTTAATCACGATGCCAAATCGCAAGAGACTTTATGTTTATTGCAATGAAAAGATGCCACAACTGCACAGAGAGAAACCCAACAATCCGGTTACTGCGCTGCCATCAAATCAAGCTTCAGTTAAAATTTTGAGGGCAATAAAAAGTGTCCTTTAGAAATTTTTATGTCATTGGTGCTTCCCTTAGTGCTTTTCATTTAAAAGGTGTTTGATTTGAACATGTTGCATTTAAAGCTGTGGAAGTCGAGAGCTTTGCATGCATCCCCACGAAAAAACTTTGCATTTTATAAATTTAATTTGCATTTTACTCTAAATTATTGCTTGATGTTTATGAGGGCCAGGAATCTTTGTTGGGCCAGATTACCCAAATTAATAATCTTAATATTTAACATATATAGCAATGTGACATGCTTGCTTAAAACATCAAATGTAATTTTTTGGGAGGCTAAGCCTTAAGTAAGTGAAGTAACACACAGCAAGTCTTAAGGGTTTCTCTGTCAAGCATTAATTTACCTTCATCTGCCTTCACCTACTCGTGTTCACCTTTTAAGTGTCAGTCCTGTGAGAGACTTTGTGAGACTTTGAGTGATCGAACATTAATCGGTTGGTGTTTGTAAAACTGTTGATCTGATGGCCCAAAAGCACTGCTGGACATGCCTCCACCCATAGAAAGATTGGAAAGTTGTGTGGAACAGAGAAATTCAGATGCAGTTCAGTGTTTCAGTAGGAACTTTGATGCCTATTGATTCTTTCAGATCTATGGCTCTGCTAAATGCTTGGTTCACCACAAGCAGTTATTCATCTGCTGGTGGGGTTTAATGAGACAGATCTGCAGCGGAGGAGAAGTGAGGAGAGAGCAGGGGTAAAACCGTGCGAGTTTTGGCACACACCTGCTCACCAGCCTGTGCGTCAGCCGCCTCGTCTCCCCCCGGCTCCAGTTCCTCATCCTTCTTCTGTCCCCCATTGAGTGTCAGGATGGCTGGCCATTCGTTTGTCACTAGCAGCCAGCGGGCCCGGGGAACACTCCATCGATCACTGTTGGGAGGTGGTGGGAGTGCTGCGGGGGCGTGCAGTGAAAGTGACAAAGTGTTGTGCGTGATTATCCTATGGAAACTCCGTCAACAGGTTTAGACCTGCTCTACAAGTTGCGTGATTCTGTGAGAGGAAAGCGAGGGAGGATCGGGGCTGTAGATCGCTGCTCTTCTCCTCCCAGCAGCAGCATCTCAGGCGATGCTCGGCGCCATGCTCAGAAAAGGCGTAGATCAAAAATCGAGCCTTGTTTGCTCGTGGCTGTCAGTTTCTGAGACATTGTTATGCTGGTGTTTTCAGCGTTGTCAGAATACTGGGTTTAAAACTTTATGCTCCATTATCTGTGCAATCACAGCCGAGAGAAAGGCTTTGTATCCCCAGCGTGACAGCTGTCTGCAGCTTTATCATACGTTGCGCCGCACCACCAGTGGCTCCATTACCTCACTTGAAGTATTTCTTGTTTCTCCACTTATTTATTCCCAGCGCATCAAATGCTCATAAAATCAGTCTTCAAAATTTCAATTTATTGTTATTTTCCAGCTACCTCAAGTTTCTATGTCTCTCCATCAGGGAAAATTTGACATGAAAGCCCTTTTGCTTCCATCCTTCCTCCCATGACAGTCTCAATAAAGATATTGATATAAATTTTAATACGATGCATTGTTGGCTGTTCTTAATTAAATATTATTAAAGATTACATTTTAACAATAAAGTAAAAAACAACAACAACAACAACTGGTTCGCAAGTCTTCAACAGAAAACATACCTGTATTAATATTGCTGTTGTCTTCAAGGTCATGTAGTTTTGAAGCGCCCTGAATATTCCTGAACTCCAACTATATTTGCATTGCTTCCTGGAAGTCTAACTGTGACCTGCATGTTTAAATATGAGTACAAAGTCAACAGGTGGAAAATAGTGACACAGTCTGCAGAGTGGATATGGACATTACTTTTATTTGTATTGCACAAGAGAACAAGAGCACAACGATAAAGTCCACACTGCATCCTGTGCAGCTCTTTGCAAGCACCTGCATAGGCAGCATGCTAACGCTAAGCTAGCCAAGAACCCAGAGTGGTGACAAAGGTGAGGGAATGGCGACCCCAGCCCAGCAGCCAGACCCTGAACTTCAACAGGTGACAAACTGATGATCAGTCAGGCTGCAGCTTCCATTTCTACCTTTTCATGTTTCTGCAGTAGAATCAGTTCAAAGTCTCTGTGCTGGTTTTCATCTTTGCTTTGTGCTGTCAACTTTGTGTTCATATCTAAATACTAAGATGTTTCTAAGATGTTTACTAAGAAGTCCCACACACCAACACAAATCCCTATCCTAACAAATACTAAGATGTCCTTGTTAGGATAGGGATTTGTGTTGGTGTGTGGGACTTCTGGCGCAGTGTGTTTCAGGTCATTTTACATTTTAATGTTTATGATATGCTGCTTAGCGGTGGTGGTCACTCTCAAAGCAGCCAATGAAAACTCAATGAGAATGAATAGGAGAATCAGTATTGGAATCAGAATCACTAAATTGTTATCAGTTCCCATCCCTGCACTTTACCCTGTGTTCTTGGCTAGCTGTGTGTTAGCATGCTGTCTGTGCAGAGAGCCAATGTCTTATCACGAGCAGTGGGTAGTTGTTTGTGTCCTGGATGCAGTTTGCACATGATGCAGTACGATCATGCTATTGTTCTTATCACGCAATAATATCCATATCGCCACTGCTCAAAGACTGCAGTCCACTTCCTGCCAAGTGTTTAGGAACAAAAAGGCACATTGGATGATCATTAATTGCTAACATCTGTAACATAAATAACAGTATTAATGTGCCTGTAATTAATGAATTCATCACAGTAGCATGTTACATTAAAGAAAACTGTAATGTGATTACCTAATACTGGCAGGTGGATGATGGCAAGAGGGCAAGCTCCATAGTTCAAGCTGCTGAGTGATAGTTCTTCTTTTAATGCCTCAGGACACAAATTGTGCCCCAGTTGGACTCCCTTGGAGCAAAGTCACAATGCAAAACCCTGGAAATTTTGATAAAGCTGTGAGCATATGCTCCTGCTTGTCCTCCTCAACTAATGCCGCTTCTTCAAGCTTGGCGTCTGCAGGCTCCGCCAATAATGACTGCTAAAACTGGACGATTAACTCTCGTTATGTTTGGAACTTCCGGGGAGCAGTCCAAGCATAGCAGATGTGCCTTAATGCTCACAGTGCTTCACAACGAGAAGATCTAGAAGCAATCCGGGGTAAAATTTAAATCACAGATGCTTTATTTTTTTGCTTTTTGTCAGTAGATTCAATCGATCGTTTAACCATGCCTTGTACTAATGTACAATTTTGAGGTACTGAACTTGATTATATTCCACTCTACACTGCCACTCCAATTCATGAGAAATATGTTACTTAAACTGTGAAGATAATGTTGGTCACACGTTAATGTAATGTGCATTGGTAAGGATGATCCAGTATTTCCCAGGCATTTGGGTCCTCTTTAGAAAAATCTGGACCATTCTTTGGTCCCTGCAAACATTTCACATAAGTGAGTGTTGCGATTGATTTCCCTCTCAGAGGTATGCTAAAATGATCAAGAATTTCAGATACATAAAGAATTTTTTTTAAGATATGAAAAGCAAACTTTTTTCTTTTTTTAGTTAGTTAGTTATTTCGTATTCTCATTAGTCATCTTCACCTCCTCCCGGTTTCTGTCTCCTTTTATCACCAATCGTCCTTACCAGCAAACAAGTTTCCCTTCACCTCTTGACTCCTCTCTGTTTCTCCCTGTGTGTGTTTGCAGGAGGAGTGGAGCTGGGCATCAATGCGAGCGGACAGAGACTCAGACACTGGTTCGAGTGTCTCAAAAACAAAGGGAAGAAAGTCGAGTACTGGCATACGCTCACGCAGCAAGGAGCCCCAAGCAGTGACAAACCGGACTAGATTATACAAGACATTCATGATACAAACACATAAATGCACACACACACATACACATGCAAATGCACTATACCACACACACACACACACACATATATTTTTGTCTCACTGAACGATGGCTGATAACAGACTGTGAGTAAGGAAGAAATAAGAACAAAGGATAAAACATGCAATAACAATAATGTTCAAAATCTGTCTCATATTGCCAATAAATACGGCGCAGAGTATTAGTATATGATATTCATACTAATATTAGTGATGGTAATAAGGTGTAATCTGAATACTTCTTTTCCCAAGGTAAACCAAATTGTGACAATGTCCTCATTAAAGTGTTGACGTAACAAAACAAAGCTCACTAAATTGTGCTTTAGACCGTACCGTATTGTAGAAGTTGCTCATGTCCATTCAAATTTTACGCATGATGACCAGATTTGAGACTAATGTACTCAAAATTCATTCAGTGAAAGTGCCCGACAGTATGTGCACCCTTTGTCACTCATTATGTGGTACGTAGATGCAGGAGCGGGGGGGGAATGCTACGAAAGGATGATTGTCGTGAGAAGTCTCTTATCTTCGTGGATGTCTATCTAATGCAAAACAACACACCGTATTATAAAGCACAAAAAGATCCATTCGGTGGATTTCTACCTTTACCTTTTCATTGTTTTTATGTATTTTCATTGTCTTCTGGTGACAGTGGTATTTTATCCACCTTCACATGAGACGACAACGTGTCAATATGTGCGAGTGCGTGAAATGCTGTGAGACTATGAGTGCCTGCTTTTTCTGCTTGTGCGGCGTCTGTTAATCTGTATTCACCTCATGGCCAATTCAAAATGTCTCCATCCAAACTCAGAAGCACAGAGGTGTGAAGAAACATTTTTTTAAAAAGGGACAAAAGAGAGAAATCCTCTGTTACCACCACAGGCCTCAGTGGTGCGGGTTCGCCTGGCAACTTGTTCCAGGCCTTTGCCATCTCTGTCTCCCACTGCCAGAAAGCCAAAAGAGCAACTTTAAGTAAAGCGAATACTGTGGTACGTAACCTTTGACTGCTCCTGCCTGATGAAAGCCCAGAGCTGTGTCCACAGCAGGCGAAACGGATTGCTTTCAGAGTATCCTGCACTTGGTTGCAGCAATACTCGACCAAATTTCATCTGAATTCAAGACAGTTTACCTCAGTGGCTGTAATTTTTGCTCCAACAGAAAAACCAGTTATGCAACATGTTCTTTCGTCAATGCAGTGTCACACATTTTGAATTTAAAGATACAGGGATTTGATTAGTTCGGTTGTCTGATTTTTATAAACAGCTTGAAAAGGTCCCCTAACCCACATTTACACACCCTCAGATATTCGATAGTGGTAGATGACATTTGGCTGAAGGTGAGATCAGCCGTCAGAGGGAGTCGTTGTTTTGTCACGAGTTCTGATTGTCCCGTTACTTTTGACCTATTAAATATCAGGTCTCCTCTAGATCACTGAGACTGTCATGTACACGTCTATTAAACACAGGAACTCCTCTTCAGATAAAACTTTGCTTTTGGTACAAGAGCCTCCCTATAATTTAACCTCTTGGTGTAAAGGGGGATTACATCCTTCAGGGTCAGTGGAAACGCACAGATCCAGCCACAATAAGATCTCATTTTCATCGAGCTGCATGCATGCCGTGCATCTTTGTGCACATTTCACCATTTTCATCATATATATATATATAAAACTTATCTACATGCCTGCTGAGATATCAGATGTCGTCCCCTGGTTCATCTGTCACAGCAGCTCTGGCCATACACTTGTTCAGAGAAGCACAGGCACGGTCGGTCAGTGGCCTCGGGGAGTTTTCTAACTGTTGAATCGATCTGGCTGCTCATATTCTTGGTGTCCTTCGATAACCTTGTGAATGTCTGATT
>VOQK01014304.1:42580-54982 GCA_015052645.1 Benitochromis conjunctus
CACCATTCTAGTGTTCATGAATGACAGTGGATGTGTTTTGTCTATGGCATGGCATAGTTTTCGTCAGGCTTCAGAGGAATGAACAGTTCATTGTCATTTTTATAGGATTCATTGGACAAAATGATAAGTGATAACATTAAAATAGCGACTCGCCTCTCTTTTCGTACCTAACAACAAATGGGAGAGCACCCCACCAATGCTGACAGGAGAGAAGAGCATGTTGCCAGAAGGATATATTTCTCTGAGATAGTAATACAGCTTCATTGAAAACTCTGTCATGGACTCCCGCAGTGTAGGTTCTGCTGTGCGGCTGTTCTCCTCCTGGCAGGGCTCCCATGGTGAGGTGGAGCCTTGGCATGTGTGAGGAGGACCTGTAGGAGGAGCTAAAAGCGAAACAAATCATAAATAAAAATGTCTTATGCAACTAATAGATCCTGTTTTTTTAACCAACTCAACGCAAAGTGGAAATCATTGAATGTCTATTAAATATCTATTAAATTTGACAAGGATCCTACCTTCAACAGTAAGGTTTACAGAGCTCAACCTTTCTCCATCATCCAGTTCACATTCATAAATACCAGCATCCTCCATGCCAGCGTTTCTGACCAGGATACTCTGATCGTGGTCTTGTGGAAAAATCAGCTCTATTTTTTTATTACCATCTGCGGGGTCATCTTCAAGATTCAACTTCATTCTTCCACTCGCACCTTCTTTGAACCACAGTGCATTGGCGCTGACTTGCTTGGAGCTTGGGATATTGCAAGGGAGTTTAACGTCTGACTTTTCAAATGCTTTTATTTGATAGTCAGTGAATTCTGCAAAGAGAAACAAAAAGCAGACAAACAGCAAACCCTTTGTTTGTTGCTCCACTAATTGTAAAATTAAAAGTGCTCGTATGATGACGAAAGAGTCTCACCATCAACTATGATGTCAAAGCTTCGTACCATTTCCAAATCGTTCCCCTTTAACAGACACTCGTACACGCCTTCTTTGGCTTTAGTTACAGAGCGCAAGTGGAGGGAAAAGTCAGAAGAGATGGGCTTATAATTTTGAGACAGGATGATACCTGTGGTTTAAAAAAAGACCAAACGTTATATACATGTATGTATATAAAAGCAGCAAATATTTGCAACACAGTGAAAACAGAAGCCGTTTAAAACCATTGAATTTCCATGTGATTTCTTCTACTTCGATGAAGTGATCATTTGCTGGGAGACAGGGAAGCTCCAGCGTAGAGTCGGGTATCACGTGGATTTTTGTGCACAATGACAGCTGACCAGGAGGAAAGAAAGACATCAAATGAAACCTTTACAAATTTAAGCGTGAAAACACCTGACATTTAAGTTTCTGCAGATCTGTAAAGAAATTGTCCTGCACTACTTCAGATTTACCTCAAAAATGAGCTGCAGCAAGAAGCAAAGTGTGGCCTTTCGTCCCATCTGCAAACGACAGAGGATTTCAAAATTAACGTGGCACCAAGCCGGAGGAGAGATCAATATGTGGCGCAATCTGTGAAGTAGTGATCTCAGCCTGAATTTAAAGGTTTTTTTTAAAACTGTTGTGATTATAAGGAGTGCACTGCCTTTTGAGATTTCCAAAAATCAGAAGACACATATACAAATTTTCCTGTTCATGTCAGATATGTTTACATATTTTAGGAAGAAGCTGAACATATTCACTTTTGGTTAGCAGTACACACATACACACACTCACACACACATATACAAATACATAACTTACAGCTTTTGAATTTCCGTGTGTCCAGATTCAGTCCTGATACCAGTATTTGTCAGTAAGGTTTCTCTGATATTGAACCACTGTTCACTTCAACCAGCAGCTCTTACTATCTGCTCGCCTGAACTGCAACCAACAATGGCTAACTAATCTGTGATTGTTGGTTTAGAGATGTTTGTTTGCATAATGCAAGTCTTCTGACTTGTTGGAAATCACATGATTTCACATGTTGGCAACAGCTACTAAGTGGAAATACTCAAATTTAAATGTCTATTTTGCCTACAAAGATAATTTCAAAGAAATCGTATTATTTCTAGTATCAGTGCTTTAGTGCAGAATTTGCAATAAACATCATCTCGGGCAAGAAAAGTGAAACACACGTATTATTAGTTATGGGGGAAGACAGACATTTTCACTCCTAAAGTGTTTTATATGAGATGAATTTGCTGAAGGTTGTGGTGGGTAGAGAAACAAGGACATAAAAAAGTAAAAGCCCAGCTTGTCCTAACAGGCAGGAGACATTGTTGTTGCATTTGTGTAAAAACAGTATAATAGAACTTTAAAGCTTTTTCAGTTGCTCCCTAATTGTCAAAGGGGCGAGATGGTGGGCGGCTCTGCGTGTTTGGTTTGGCAGATTGTTTTTGTACATGTCCTTCTAAACACAACCCCAAAGAGATTTGTGGATCCTCTCAGGTGCAAGCCAGTAATCTTTGGCTTTTTAAGCAGATGTGCAAACCACTACAGCACGGAGGCCATGAAAACCTCGTACAATATCAGTGTAAAAAATGAACCTGGAAGAGGTGGTTTAGCTAATCTGAAGCATAGTTTACTATTACTACATTACCTTTATTTTCATATCATATGAATATTCTTTATATTATTTATTGTATTTTTCTCATCCTTAGCTTTGAACGAATAAACAAGTGTTTGTTTGTTTTCTTTTCCTGAGACATAATTAATTGATTATTAGGGTTTAGGATGTTACCCAACGCATAAAATATAAAAATCTTTTTTTTTTTTTAAACACTACATGACTGGCAAGAAAATAGGTTACAGTAAAGCGTCTTGATGCATGCTCAGTCAGCCAGGTAAGTAAATCCCAAAAAAGTGTACTCTGTTCATCTGGATGCATCGTTTTCAATGGGAGAAACGTTTCATCACTCATCCAAGTGTGGATGAGTGCATTATGGCCAACATCTCTGCTTTGGTTTAATCCATACAAAGGATGTTGTCTCGTGTGTTTTGTTGTTTGTTCAAACGCTGCCATGTTCTTTTTAGAGAGAAGAGGCTTTCTCCTGGCAAACCTTCCAAACCAGACATACTTGTTGAGTCTTTTTCTTGTTGTACTGTCATGAACTAAGACGTGCATTATCTTGCAGTTTCTCTGAGCATCGCACAATCTGACCTTGGTTGATTTTCTGAGATGTACCAATACTTGAAAGAATATGGCATTGCATTAACACACACAGCTGAACGCAATCAGACAGCATCAAGGCCTGTGAAATATTTCTTTTTCACTGTAGTGTGTCGACTATCTCAACTGATGTTCCTCTTCATCAGCATACCCATAACTGGAGGCATTTAACAGCAAGTTATATCAAAATAAATACTTCTTTAGAACCCTTTTTTAATCGTTGTAGTTGTGGGAGACAAAGCAGTTTTACCAAATTTATTATGCATGTGAATACAAAAATCCAGTAAATCTATATGTGTGTTTAATCCAAATGGAGAATACATTAATTTAGCTGATTTGTTGTTATCAGTTCTTAAGTGCACTGCTAATGAATATTGAATATGTTAAAACAAAATGTGCTAAAACTCCAGTAAATTAAAAGCTGAAATGTTGTTTGATTAAAAACAAAAGATCACAAAATAAATTCAAGTTCTTTAATTGACCTTGGTAATATATTACTGGATTGTTGGTTTGGACAGGATGCCTTTCCTCCATTAGATGACCACAGTCCATGAACACACATATATGCAAAGGCACACTTTTGTTGATATTCTGATAAGTTGTGCCCTAAACATCCCAGGTCAATATGTTTTTGAATTGATTCGTGTTTTTAATAAAATAAATCTTTATTTGATTTACTGCATTTTTACAGTAATTTTGATCTGAAAAGTTAGTTCTTTTCCGTTTTTTGGGCACTGCACTATATGAGAGAAGACTAACAAACTGCAAATTTTAGTGTTAATATTATAATATTATCTTCAAATATAATGTAATGGACTTCTATAATGTAATTCACTATTCCAGCCAATTTTTTTTAAATAAAAATAATTTGATGATATTATATTAGAAAAAGTCAATCACTTGAAAGCTCCTTGTAGTATTAATGTTTCCACCTAATGCAGCAGGCGAAAACAAAAACAAAATCTTGACATTCTATTCAAATAAAATACAACTTTGCTACTTCTGTACTGTCCCTGAAGTTAATGAGAACCAAACGTGATCATCTTTAACAACATACATTGTTTGAATTATATAACATATCTCTAACTTGCAACAAAGTCATACAAAATTGTGTGACAGGTGTGTTACTTATGTTGGTTCATTTCTTTTCAATTTCGTCCTTTTCGTTTTATTGTATCTATCATTTATCTCATGTTATTCGTTAATCTGTCTTATCCATCTTATAACATTCAGCACACATGCGCACACACTGGACGCCTTTTAGAGTAATTATCTCAAAATTTCAGGCTTTAAACTAAAAAAAAAAATCAACTTACTCTATCAAAGTTTCCAGTGACTTTGATGGCATTTTTTAAACAGACTTCTCTATTATGTCTCTTATCGAAGTTTTTTTTTTTTTTAAGGAATTTTATAAATTGTAATGACTGACCCAGTTTCTAGAGTTTTTCCTCCTTCTTCGATAACAAAAGTTAGCGGATCGATCGATAAAACGACACTCGATTCGGCGCCCTGGCTCGCACGCGAAGCGAGCGCTTTGGGCGTAATCAGTCGTAGCTAATCGATTGCCGGCTTTAAAAAAAAACAGTCCAAACTTCTATAGAAGTCGCACTACAGAAGAAAAACTAAGATACATCTAACAGAAGGCTTTATAACCACTTTTCTCAGGGTTTGCAAAAATGTGACTCGCCTCTGAACAAAGTTCAGAATTCGAAGTTTCTTCGCAGGAGAAAAGATTTACTTAAGACAGTAAGTTTTCCTCCTGGTCATCTGATCGGACAGAAGAATGAGGACAAACAATGGCAGAGACCTACAGGAAAGCCGTTTAGCCTCTGCTTTGTTGTACTTAGCCTCGATCCCATCCGCTCTTACGTGTAGGCAGCACTGCAGCTATTTTCGCTTCTTAGACTAATTAGAAAGTGGTGGAGTTAATTTATTTAGTTTTTATGTAAGCATGTATGAGCGAACTTTAAACTTTTAAAGGGGAATGCTGTTATTGCTGAGATAAAACTTAGCAGCTGCTGAGTTAGTATTTTCACAGGCTCGTTCGAAAACTATTGTTTCCTGCTGATATTTAAGATCCCCTGCGATTTGAGGGATTAAAAAACCCATAAAACATTGATTATTAATCTTAAATCACAGTGAGTATCCAGCTACAGGACCTCAGGGTGTAAGAGGAAATCACCATGGCAACACAGTTTACCATCGACGATGCGTTTGTGCTGGAAGGAGATGAGGAGGGGGCTGTGAATGACGGAGAGCCGCAGGGATGGAAGGACAGAGAAGGAGGCGAGATGACATTTGGCCCTTTGAGTTTCTCCAAACCTCAGAATCATCCCTCACCTGCTGCCGCCGCCTCCCCTGAACCCACTAACCTCAAGTATCAGGTATGCATCCACATAAGAGATACAAAACATTGTTTGTATTTCTCTATTCATGTTGCTGTTAGATTTCCAGCGAGAGGCTGTCTGTTTCCGTTTTTATCGATATCAGGTTTAGCTTGTAGTGTTTTTATAACAACCCAACAAATTTGTAGATACAAACTCAAAAATCCAGCAAGTCCCTGTGAAATGAAACAAAAAGAAGAAAGATAACAAGAGCATGGAAAGATGACAAAGAAAAAAAAAGGAATGATACAAACCCTGGTAGCAAGAGCACACAATTTTAATGACATGTAACTATGAGATGATTTGAATGTATGTGGAGTGAAAGAGCAGGCTTCACGAGAGGTTCCTCTAGCAACTTGAACATATAGCAGCATTTTTAAATTTCTTTTTGTGTTACCTCATCTAGCTTTGACTATAATCATTATCAAAACAGGAAATATTTCAACTTTAAAGGAAGGAAGGGAGAGGGTGTCTGTCCACAGCCTAAACTGGGAGCTATTTCCACAAGATGTGTAGTAGCTGAAGGCTCTGCCTTCCATTATACTCTGGAGAACTTTAGGAGCCACAAAGGCTGCAGTCTGACAGCAGAGTGCTGTATTAGCATAACTTGTACACACACCACAGTATTATCTGTGATCTCTTTCTGCTGTTGACAAACATATATATTTATCAACACTGAGAAAAGTTTAAGAAAAATAGTGATGGTAGATATTGTTTACACAGTAAACGTTGATCATTTTAGCCTGTTGCTAGGTGGTTGTCAGGCAACCTCATCCATCCTAATACTGCATGCGCAATTCAACTTTTGTGGATGTAAATAAGACATTATTGTCATGAAATTAAAACAATAGGATGTCTTTATAATGTGTTATAGGAGCATAAAAGCTAAATTAGGACATTTTGTGACTGGTGGTTGCTAGGCAACATAACAACATCATGATATCTGATATAAAAAACAACTGGGAGCCGCCTAAGATGGGCTTGTGTGCCAAGCGTGGCTGTTCAGGTCATGAAGGTCTAGGAGACATTCGTGGACAAAGAAACAAACACACTTAGATACAGTAAGCTGTGGTAAAACGGGATCTGTAAGATGCAATGGAGCTTGGTCGTTAACTGTGTGATAAGAACAATTTTAAATTTGGTTCTATCACAACATATTTGTGAAGGCAAATGACTCATGTAGATTACTGTTCAAAAGACTTGAGCTGCCCTTCATTTGTATTTATTTTGCTTACAAGGAGCAAAATGGTCTTGGGCAGTTTTCTTTCTCCACTTTACACTGACTACCTGAATCATTCAAGGATAAATGCAGTACCTAATTCAAGGCATGAACCAGTATTGTGTCTACACATAACAGAAAACTTAGCAAAGAGCCAAACACATGGCAGGGATAGCTCAGTAGGTAGAGTGTTCGCCGCATGATCGGAAGGTTGGGGGTTCAAGTCCAACTACCCTGAGCAAGGTACCATCTCTACACACTGCTCCCCGGGTGCTGGATTGGTGGCTGCCCATTGCTTTACTGAGTGAATGGGTTAAATGCAGAGGACAAATTTCCTACAGGATTAATAAAGTATACATAATTTGTTCCCATTTCTGCAGGCGAATATATGAGAAATGCCAGA
This sequence comes from Benitochromis conjunctus, assembly GCA_015052645.1. NCBI lineage: Eukaryota > Metazoa > Chordata > Actinopteri > Cichliformes > Cichlidae > Benitochromis > Benitochromis conjunctus. Next base: position 49,735 of record VOQK01014304.1, read on the forward strand.
GATAACACAGTTTAATAGAATAAAATAAATATTTTGCACCAACAAGATGATTCCCAGCATGCTGCGCAGTGTGTCCTCAAAAACAAAACTGGACAAACTGGGCATGTGAGGACAAAAGAAGAAGTGGGAAGCCTAATAAATTTCTACAGCAGATTAACTGTATCTGAAAGTCATGTCCTTAAGAAATAGGCCTGACACAGGGCGTGACCATCATAACCTTATTATCATTACTTCATCTCTGCGAGCTATACGTTGTTTTTTTCTTTACTGTTTATCATCTCCTGTTGTTTTAGAATCTGGAAAATGAAGACGCCTTGGGCAACAACGGGAATTCCTCTTTCAATAACTTCTTCAAAATCAGGTGGGTTCTGTAGTTCAGGTGTGATTTTTCTTTTCCCTGCCTGTTCTGTGAATGTGAGATGAAGCGCGTTTCTGCTTTCTCCGCAGTGACCCTGCAACGCTGTCCTACTGCAGCTCTCAGTGGTCCTTCAGCACCTTGAGTTCAGTCACGCAGCTTTCTGCGCGCTGCTGCGGGTAAGTTCGGTCTTCTCACACGGAGAAGCATAACAAGCACGGTTACTTTAAAAACATGTTTCGCCTAGGTGGATCTCCCATCCGCTGGTGAAGAAAAACAGAAGGGTTGTTCTCTCGTCATTCCTTCTCCTCATCACTGGAGTTGGTAAGCACATGTGCTTGTCACTTATTACGTATGAAACACACAAACCAGAATAATCTACTGAGAGAATCTCGTTTTTCTTATGTTTACTTGATTCGTTTTGGCTGTTGTAGTGTCACGGTAACGAGGGCTGCCTGCTCCCACTGTAGATGGTTTAGTTTATTTTGATTTTAAACTCAGAAGAATCAGTAATCTCCAGTTAAATGACAGTAGTCTAAAAGGACAACCACACCTCTTCTTTCTGATTTTATGTTCACTTCAAAATAAAACTCTAACATTAACACAAAGCCGCCGCTCCAAATTGTTTTGCAATTTTACACCAGGTAGTTTGTTCCGTGTTGTGTCAGGCAATGATAGTCTTGGCACTTTGCACAGTGAACTTTGTCCCCCCGTGCTGATCAACAGATTATGACAGAGTTATTGCCAGAATAACTGAACTAATAAAAACAGAACATTTGGCTTGTTTCTCCTTTTCATACATATGTTTGTGCTGTTTTTGTTTTAGCTCTTATCTTCACAGGTATTGTCATACAGCTAAATCCAAGTGCAGGTAAGGAAGATAAAATATTGAAGTGAAAAGTATTTAGACTGTTGTTGGTTTGTTTTTGTTTTTTTAAAGAAATGCATGTCCAAATACAAACATACACAAAGAAGCATGTCACTTCTCAACTTCTATCAAATCATAAACAGACCAGAGTTTTACACCAAAACATGAATAAATGCAGGACATTGTTATATCGTGGATTAAAGTCAGAATTGAATGTTTTTATTGGAGTCTATAAGTGTTGCTGTGCTTTCCCATGAGTGGGAGGATCTCTGTGTTATCTTGACACACAAAAGAACACAGAGAAAGTCACCATAGTGTTTGCCTGTTATAGGACAGTATGGTTCTCAGTCCAGATCTCGAGGTCTGTCTACTTTTACGACTGGAGTGACAGAATCGTAACAAGAGTGATGTACAGGGGGACTTTTTTGTTTGTTTGTTGTTCATAAATAGACACCGGCTACCACCCAGGTACCATTCTGGGCTTCTGCAGCTTTTTATTTAGGTTTTGGTGATTCTAGACCGCTAAGCATGTGAAGTGCAGTTGTCTGTCATTTTGGCCGTATGACAATTGAGGTGACAATCCAGGATCACTGAGTCACACAGGCTTAGAGACCAGTTCACAACTGTCTGTCATTAGGGAAAACTGTGCGTTGATTGTATGAAAAACTAGAGGCAGCTGTGCCAACCTGTTTGCAGCCAAAGCAGTCGCTCGGAGGTTTGTAATCTCCTCCAACAACCACTTCCAGTCAGTCTGGGAACACATGTTTCCCTAGCAACCAGTGGCTTTATTTAATCCATGGTAGATAACTGTGCATGACATCACATGAGAAATGTCAATAAGCACTTTATATGTGCTACACCTGAAAAGTGAAAAGTGCAAGTATTTCATGCTGACTGACCTCAGTGGATAGGGGTCATCACAGATTTTCAGCATCTTCAGCATCTCAACCTTTTTGTTTTTTAACAAATAAATCAGAACATGGTGCATAATCTTTGTAGCAACTAGTTGGCCGGCTTCCTGCTAACCTCAAACTCCTCTGAACCTCTTTAAATCTTCTTTTCCTTGGATGCCTGGCTGTTTTACTTTATGGTTCCACTTAGGAGAACAGCCACCCTGATCATTTAAATTCAGCTGAAAAGACTTTTGACCATTATCCACAGTCAGCGGTCCCTCAGTTTATGATTGCTGCCAGGAACTGAAGGAGCATTTGCACTTGGAAACGACAGATGGCATAACAAGTGGATAAGATTTAGGCTGTAGACCGTGATCACAAGTTCACCTAGAACGTCCACTCTTCTTCTAAAATAGCTTCTTCAAGCTTACGCATTGTCACCACACACAATGTTGTCAGCAGCATGTTTATAATGTAGCAACAAGGCTATAAAAGAATTGCTGTTTATTATTGTCAGGGGAATCTTTAGTTGGATCGTTGTAAGTGTAGTATGGGTGTGAATAAAGCTCATAGTAGTCCACAGCTGTGTATGCCTCCATATTATACCTGCAATGTTTTGGAGACAGGGCAGGCTTTTCCACTTTTGAAAAATCATGAGGAAATAATATCTTTTTTCCAATAAGTTGACAATTTCTTGAACCCTCCATTACTCACTGTGTTTCTATCTTTGGTCAAATGGAATTCAGTTGGTTGGTGATTTCAGTACGTCTTTGTGAGTTGGGTGGATACGCTGATGTGTCGTATCCACCCTCGCTTTTATGGACATCTGAGCTGACATTGGATGATTCACGTTAGCAAACATTGCATTGTTTTTCTTGGCCTTCATCTTTTCATATACTCTGTTTGTGGTGTGTTTTCAGGTGGTTGAATAACTTAGTTCGTGTTACCTTGCAGTGCAGACTCTTTGCAGATGAAGTATTCTTGGTTAATATCGCTTGGACTAAATCTGAAGTATTACCAAACAGCAGATGAGGATCTGCTTCAAGGAGCAAGCTCTTCACCTTCTGCCTTACCAGACATTTGAATTTCATTGTTTATGCAGGCATGTGATCAGGCACTGATTTAAGGAGCGCTTGTTTTACTTCTGCTTTGTACTCAATTGACGGAACAAGCATTTTCAATATTGGCCAGTCGTGTTTGTCGAGTTGTGGGAAGCTGAATTTGTGATTGAGTTTAATATTCGGTTAACTGTGCAACCCTAGTGCAACGCTCTTGACTGCATGCTTGTGATTAGTTTGTACTGAATGAGATCACACTTCACATTCCACATAGTGCAGAGGTCTGCTGGGCCCGGTGGTGGCTCTGATCGTCACAAGTTTAACTATCTTGAACCTCTCTTGCCTTGTCTTTGATTAGTAGTGTCCCTTTTGTTTTTTCTGCCTCCAAATTTCTGAAAAAATGTCATAGCTGAATGTTCAATACGTTTATCTTGTACTTCTGTCCAAAGCCAGTGCATTGTATCAAGTATCTTTATGTTCAGAACTGTTATTCAGAATTTCTTTGGCTGCACAACCAGGATTCATAATGAATTAAAGTCTGTCAGACAAGTTTTAAAAAGTCTTTTCAGACCAAATGAGCCTTGCTTTTCACCTTTACAAAAATCAGCACCTCCCATTAAATTGGTCTACACATTCCATGAATATGAGCTTCAAATGCTCACCCCGAGTTAGACACTTTTAATTAGTCGCGTCTGCCTTTTTCGTATAGAGTGCCTCCTCTCCAGCTTGAGGCAGAACTCAAGCAATTAATGTGCTCTTTTGGATGAGCTCATCCACAACATGTTAAAAAAATGTCACCAGGCTGAGTCCAAATAGATGAGAAGATCAATTTGCCTTTCATAAGTAGCTACAGGAGCAGGTGCAACTCTGCAATTAAGCTGTAAAATCTGCTTAAGAAATGTCGTTATCTAAAGTTGCCTGGGCATACTTCCATAACCCTACAGTCCTGTTCAGAGCAATCCACTGCACTTATCACTGCTCCCAAGCCTTTTCTTGAATCTCTTAACCTTTCTTTTTTTTTTAAGTAGAGAATTTTGAAAGTTATGTTGTACCAACACATTATTAATCACTTCTGCATCAGCTTCTGAGTTTTATTCCTCTGCTATTTTGTCATACATTAGTAAATATTGCACCTTCAATGAATTATTCTACTCACCCCTTTAAGATTTTCTTTAAAATGTACATCTGTTAAGTCACTATCTGCCTCCAAATGAACTAACATAAGAGTGCATACGTCACAATCACAGCAGGGATAGCTCAGTAGGTAGAGTGGTCACCCCCCCGGGAAGGTTGGGGGTTCAAATCCACCGAACAGCTACCCTGAGGTAGTCTTGAGATAGCAAGGTACGGTCTCTGCTCCCCACTGCTTCACTGAGTGAATGGGTTAAATGCAGAGGACTACAAAATTTCCTACGTGTGGGACTATAAGAGGTTCAAAATAAAAAAATATAATACTGATGAAAGTATTGCATTATTTAGTAACACTTTATAATCACAAAGAGTAATTACCCTGTAATTAAAATGAATTTCAGTGTCTTTAACTTGAAAATACAATGTAATTATATTTAGATACAAATACTTAAAGGTAGATACACTAGAATAAGGCGGTAACAAGACAGGTTTTTACAGGAAACAAAGCTAAATTATACTGTAGGTAAATTTAAGTGGTATGTAAGTAAGTTTTTATGTACTTCATGAGCAATTTTAAATAAGTAATTTAGTAGAAATCAATCAATATTTCCCTATTTACATCATAAGTACACAGTTACACAGTAAGTACAACTTTTTAGGGCGCAGTGCAGATTATGCAGTGGCTTGACTTTGCTTCCAGGTATTTTACAATAAAGGAGATGCAAATTATACTGTAAGTTACTTTAGGTATGGTGTAAGTACTTTTACGTAGTGTTTAATTACCTGGGAATTTTGCGGAAAATGTCCCGTAGGCCATATTATGGAGTGACTTTGGGTTTTATATCTTTATTTATTTACATTGTTATTTAATATTAATAATGTTGATGTGCATGAAGGATTTTCTATTATTCAATTGTCCTTTTTTGCTTACACTCTAAATACC
>VOQK01014305.1:4335-24640 GCA_015052645.1 Benitochromis conjunctus
CTGCACACCTCATTGCCTCTCACTCCCTTTCTCCTTCTGATACCATCTTCAGCCTGCAGCTCACAGACAAACAGCTCTACTTTAACTTTTAGATTCCAATGCAGAGGTGCAATATCACTGCTGATTGTGCTCTTAACTGTCCCATCGATACTATGCGTGAGACAGAGGTCGCTTTTGGAGAGCAGGATGATGGTATGTGTGGAGTGACTTGTCTTACTGGCAGGGAAATCTCTGTGGGCTCAAGTAAGCCATGTGTTTCTTTACTTTTACATGCCACCACAGAAAAAGCACGTGTGACTTGCTGCCAGTGTGTGTGAATACTTATATTTGTGTACTATGGGTATAATTAGATTGTTTTTATATGCTTCCCAGCACTGAAAGTTTGGTACATCTACAAAAAACAATGCCTCTTTTAGTGCATTACTTTAGAAGCATGGAAACCTCTCCATTCGTTTGTGTTTAATTTCATTTAAGAAATGGTACAAGAACACTTTATAAATACAACTCACACTAAAACTAGGAAAAATATGACAGAGCTCTGAAAATAACTTACAAAAAGACAAGTCAAAAAGACAGTGCTGTTGTCTCACAGCAAGAAAGTCAATGGGCATGAATCCAGTGGCCAGCTGGGGCCTCCCTGTCTGGAGTTTGCATGTTGTGCCTGCATAGACTTACTCCGATTACTCTTGCAGTCCAAAAGCCATAGTTGTGAATGTGAAAGATTGTCTGCCCCTATGTGTTATGTGTGTTTGTTAGCTTTGCGATACACTGGAAATCTGCCCTGCGTGTACTTCGCTCTATGGCAGCTGGGAAAGGCTCCAGGCCCCCAGAGTCCCTTAAATGGACAAGTTGTTAAGAAAATGGATGGGCTGCAGATTGTGTTTCTTTATTATTGACAAACAGAAAAGAACGACTTTTTAATGTGTTCTTCGCTACTTTTTATGTCATGACAGCGCTTAAGCTTTCCATTTTACTCGGTTTGATTTTTCAGTCAATGAAAGAAAAAAAACACAGACAAATGAAGATGTTGGCTGCAGTTTTATTGTAGTTTGGCAGACACAGTTTTTATGCCAGGTAACAAAGTACAAGACGGATGCACAGACATGAATAATGAATGGTGCTGAACTCATCTCATTGACTTTTAACATGAAGGAATTTAAGTTTTACAATGTAAAAAAAATGATTAGTTAAAACAAATATGGTTAAGGTTCCAGTATAAACATGTGCATACTGTACGTCTCTTTTTGCCCCTTTGGCCAGCATCCTCTTTGTTAGAAAATAAACAAAACTCCTCAGCAGTGGTTTTTGGGACTTTGCGCTGTAAACCATGGGAGGACCACACATTAGCAGAGGATTTCTCTACTGCTGGTTTGAGAATGAATGGTGTTTGACCCTTTGTGGAAGATGGATCCAGGTGGATCTTGCTTGTGGAAACCTACCATCTATAGATGATTCCAAGTTTAGCTGTTCAGTCCCTCTACTGGCTCAGGTTACTCTGACTCAAGTGGCAACAGACCGCAACATCTGCTGTAGGTACTACAACCCTCATGCTTCTGAAATGCTGTTAAAGGGAAGCTGATTTGTTTTATAGACTTTTCTGAGTTTTTATTGACTTGACAAACTATTGGAGTGCAGCCACTCTGAAAGTATGTCTGCATTGCCCTTGAATTACGCCATCTCCGTTGAACTTGTGTGTTATTGGGAACACAGTGAAGCTATAACCTGATTCTACTGTTGGAGGAGGCGATCGCATGGCATCATATCTTCAGTAATAAAAGTCCCTCCGAATAAGCTGTTGTTTAACAGCCCAGCCCGACTCTGTACACGGTCTGTACAGGATCATTTATTAGGGCACAGCTTCACCGCATTGCAGGTGTGGTGCTTTTCGTGCATCTGCTTGATTTTCTTATGCAGTACAGATTCACAGTACAGGTACAAAACACTGTGAAGATGTGTAGTACAGGTCCTTGTTTAGGGGAATTAGATGGATAGATTTGTATGGTTCGAGTAGAGGTGATTTGGCTGCTTACCAAGAAGATGGATATGCCAGTAGAGGACAGGGCTGTTGTAGCTTGAAGGGCTTTTATTGACATCTTCAGGGGAATATGCTCACTGTCTTTTTTTTTAAAGATGTTGTTTTTAAATCCTCTAAGGTCAAGTAAAAGGAGCTTAAATAACAGGACTTCTCCTGCTCTTTTAGTATCTGACCAAAGCCACAACAAAGTGCACAATACTGTTTATCTTAATGTTCAGCAAAAAAGTTAGATAACTGTAAGCCAATATCTTGAATTCTTTTATTGTGTGTATAAATTATAAGGCTCTGTCATGGAAGTGGCTGTGATACATCTGGGTTTGTCTTCCCTGGGTATGACCAGGGGTTTTGCTAAAGCCTCAGGCGCTATATTAGTCCGAACCATGATGATGTGTTTGTTTCCAAATCTGTACCTGTTTTCTGTCTCCACAGAAGCGTGTTTGTTCCCTCTTTAACATGTGTTTTTGACTTCAGGCTGTTTCAAATACATTTGCCTGAATGCCTTTGTTCCAAGTCATATAAGCAAGTTGTTTAACAGACTTGGTTTCTAAAATCTGAATGTGTTAAAAGTGAGGTTCCAAAATAACAACCAGGAGAATACAGCAAAAATGTTCACTCTGTTTCAGACTGGACTTAGGGGTAAATGTAAGGTTGCACTTTTGACTTGACTTAAATTGCCACTTTGTTACTCTAATTACAATCATGATAGCCAGAAGAGTCATAGAGAAACAATTTGGTTGTTAAGTGTTCATGTAACATCTTTCAATTGCCAAAAAAGCGTAGGCTTGTATTGCACGGTTTGAACAAAGCCAAGCTTTCCTGCCAAGTTTTTCTGTCCATTCTTAGAAATTCCAGACCCTGCCATGACTCTTCCTATGTCACTTGGATGAAATTCTGAAGATGCTATAATTACAAGTTGGTCAGGACCAAAGCTCTCCAGGGATTCTGCTGAGGGTGAAAAAACACCCCCAATTATAGCTGTGTGTGAGAGAGAGTGAGACAGAGCTGGCGAGGATGGAGGCAGAGAGTAACAAGAGAAGAGCAGATGCAGAGAAAGACGGAGAGCAGCAGTCAGACGAGCCAGATTTTCGCTTGCTCGTGTGAAATATAGCCAATTACAGCTGCAGTTTGCAGCGCTGCCTGCTGTGTCAGCAGCTGTCTGTCTTCCTCTGTCACCATAGTGATTTGGGGACTTAACTGGGGACTTTATGTTTAATTATGTTCCAGTTAAAATTTTCTTATGACGAACGTATCATTTTCAGGCTTTTGGGTGACATTTTCTTTGACCAAATTTGGTTTTCCTGTCTTGATGTCTGTATGATCTTCTTCATTGCTCTTCCCTCTAATTTATTTTCCCATCTTTTTATTTCTGTGTGCATGCCAGTGGCTATTTTGTGGCTTGGAACAGACTGTGAAAGGTGGTTTTTAGAAAGGGCTTGAATCAAAGGCATTTTTATCACTTCGCTTGGGTCTAGCAACTGTTTCTCAAGCGAGATTTTTTACCATAGGCAATCAAAGTAGGTCAAAAATGTTCTTTAATATCTCATGTTGGTTTAAATACATTCCCTTTAGTTATTCATTTTTAGTTATAATAATTGCATCCATTTCGGTTCTGTGTAATTTTTCTTTGAATCTTCTTTTCACTCTCCACTTTAAGGCAGATCTTTGTTGAAAAAAATGGATGTATGCATGTTTTAAACATTTAAACCAATAATTGTAGTCTGATTATTATTATTATTTACCCTTTTTGCCAATACTGGTTTTTAAAATTTATCTGATGTAAAACAAAATGTCATTTATATATCAGTCTGTTTTTAACGTAGCATCAGAAGATGTAGAAATGACCAAATATCACTGCTGAGCACTGCAAAGCTGATGAAACCCAAACAGTGATGTAATGCATGTCTTTTTTAACAAGTAGGTGTAGACTCCCTATCATTAGCTTCTGTTCACAACAACAAGTGCTGGACACACTATTTGGCTGATGAATGCTGTTGAGATGATAAACACGTGAATACTGGGGGTGTCTGTTCAGATAGCTTGTAGAGATATGCTTTCATACAGCTCCTGTCCCCTCATATTTTAGCTACATTTCATTATTTCTTTTTATGTATTTAACAATGTATTTATGGGGTTCACTGTGCTTGATTTTAGCATGGCTGTAATTCAGTTAAATAAAATACCTGAAGGTATCATTTATAGCCTAAGTAGTAGTCCTGTTGGCTTCTGAAGAGGGTAAATGGTTAGCTGATTTGTCTGTGGTGAGGTCACAAACAAGTCACAGACATGTTTGCCTCTTGTGAAAATGAGTGTGGAGCTGTTCCTCGCTGTCTATCTCATGGTACTACAAAGCCACATGGTAGACACGTTTAAAATGTTTTACAAGTGTAATTTAAGAGACTGTAAAGTGTTACATTTTAATGCAGTGAGCCAGTTCCAAGTTACAGTAAGATGCATGACAATATATAGGGCTTTATTTGAAGCTATGCACACTATTTAAAACAATGCTTTTATGGGGTTTTGTTTGATATATTTTTCATGTAGTTATGTATCAGGGCAAAGCCATTTATACAACTGAAAACTCTTTTACGGATGATCATTTTTGCATTTATGCTTCAAATGGGCCACAGAAAAGGACCAGCTTAAGATTTTAGATATATCTGCGAATTTCAAAACACATGTTGAATGATTCCTGAAATAAAAACATGTTCATACTTTTTGAAGAATTGTTTATACTTTTAGGTCTCATTTCCCACCAGGAAACAAATTATTATGTGATTTATGTGTTAAATCAGCAGCCCATGACTTCACTCAACCATCAGCATAACATCATGTCACTGACAATGACTTTCTTCATTCCAGCATCCTCAGTTTGTTTGCTTATTTTCAAGGTTTTTCCCTTATAACTTTCCAGGAATGTCTAGAGTTTCATGTTCGAAATAAAAATATTGACCTGCCTTTACTTTCATACAGATATCCTTAGATCGTCAATGTGTTTGTTTCTTTAAATGGGAACACCACTCAAATCACAGCTGGAGTATGTTTTTGTTTCTTCAATGTGTGACTATCAAAAAACATATATATTGATATTGGTACTGTTTGTGTGTGCATGTGTGTGTGTGTATTTCCACTGTACAGGGTGGTTTGATGAAAGCCAGCTCTGTGTGTGTATATAGATATATCTATCTATCTATATATATATATATATATATAACTTAAGCCACTTGTCCAGATTTATAAAATAAAAATGTCAGTGTGATTGTGCCATGTATGTGTGTGAGTGTTTTGGTGTAATTGATGTGAATGTTAGTAATGGTGCATGCAGTTCGCAGTGGTTAGAGGATGTCCTGGTATGATCTGTTTGGCATGTGTGCACTGCGTGTCTGCCAAGAGAACAGACGGCTTTCCTCTCCACCGCTCTCCTAAGTCAGCCAGCTAGTTGGAACATAAATCTCTGTTTCGATCTTACATTTCTTGGACATTCAGCGTAGGGTAGTGCCAGAGGTTTTGTTTATATATCGTGCTTGGTCAAAGCCTGTTTTTTAAGAGATGTTCTTCTTCACAGATGTTGGATGGCATGCTTTTTTTTTTTTTACCTAGTGTGGTTTTGGAGATTAAAAACACAGATCAGAATATCTCGTTTTTTGTTTGTTTGTTTGTTTGTTTGTTATTTCTTTAATCTCTTTATAGCTTAAATCTTGGGGTCATTGTGTAAATCTCTACTAAGCAGCACTGCTTGTTCCGAAAGTCAGAAAGTCTGTGTTAGTTTATTTAATGTAAAAGTGTGTAATTTAGATAAAAATTACCCTGAAAACTCTTGTTGAACACATATTTAGGTGTGGGTACAGAACATACTATTACACAGGCTCTAAACATAAACAGAGTACACTTGGTAAATAGCAAACAGCCCACATTCAGGAAAGAAATACATCCTACTGAATATATACAGAGAGATGGAAAGTGAGGTTCCTGAAAATGGACAAAGATTGTTCTTTGTTAAACTGTACTGGTCATTACTATCAATATATCTAACTTTACACTCGCCACAAAGCCACATGCTAAATTTGTTCCGGATTTATTTTGCAGAAGTTATATTTGCAGCTGCATGGTTCATTTTAAGTAGCCCAGTAAGGCTACTTTTCTAGTGAAAATGAAGTTGGTGTCTTAAGTGTTTGCTCTCTGTGCTGAAAACACTTGTATGTGATCGGATTATATAGAAACAAAAACAAGCAAATTATATTCAAATTGATCATGCACTCCAGGTGTGTGTGTGTGTGTGTGTGTGTGAGTGTTTGTGTTTGCAGCCTCAGCAAACAGACAGTCCTGGTTAACACTTATGTCTGTTTCTGTTCGGTTCTTTTACAGGAAAATATGGGATACCAAGGTTGAAGATCCATCAACAAGGTAATAATTTGACTCTTTATCTTTTTTTTTAATCTACAAATGTGCAATTTTATAATAACATTACTGTATAACTAGTATAACTAGTTAATATCATTAAGAAACCAAATTGTTAGTATCTTTAAGAATATGTTACCTACAGTTTACTTTCTCTTCTTTGCAGACTGAGTCTCATGGCAAAAAAGAAAGGATTTTGGGTAGAAAAAGTTAATTGTATAGGCACTGAGAACAGTCTCTCAGAGTGCCATGCTCAGCTGTCAATCCCCCGTAGTCCCACCCCTTGTAAAAATGGGCGACATGCAGTGGTCAAGTGTGTACCTGGACCTCAGTTTGCGCGCATCTCTTCAGGAAGACCTCAAGCACCCTATCCAGTTGTGGTAAGGTTAAGATAAGAAGTTTTGCCTACATTAGCACAATCATGTACTTGTCTTCGTAAACTGATTTTTATTCCCCCTTTGTTGCCATGTACAGCCTGTTCGTCTCAAGGCGGGCCCCAGACTGGGAGAGGGGCGTGTGGAGGTGCTCCGTGATGGAAAATGGGGAACTATCGTAGATCACTTGTGGGACAGAACATCAGCCAGTGTTGTGTGCAGGGAACTGGGCTTTGGTACTGCCAAAGATGCCCTGCATGGAGCCTTTATGGGTCAAGGTAAGACTAGAAATTGCTGTTGCCCAAAGCACAGACTTTCATAAAAAAAATCATGGAAAACTCCACATTTAATGTAGTCATTCTGACCGTATAATTTGGGTGCTTGAAAGTGTTTATCATGCGTCATGGTATTCCAGAGAAGACAGGGAGACTTTTCAGCCTTTTGCTTATCTTTTGTTTACCATAGACGCCGCACCCGTCTGCGCTGATAATGTGTGGGCATGTGTGTTTGTCTGTCTGTCTGTGTACGTTACCTTGTGAAGCTGTAAATGTGTTGATTGCAGTATCTCCAGCTGTGATTATGTGAGTCCTGTGCCAGGGCTTCCAGCTGCCCAAACAGCATATGCATGTGTGCATAGACACACACTCACTCACAAAATTAAATGCTATAAGCCATAGTAGTTTATATTGGCATTTGATACTAAAGCCAGAGACATGATCTTGCTAGATTCAAGCAAGCTTTTCATTCACTTACTGAGAGCTGTGGTCTTTTTGCTTTAATTTCAAATGTCCAGCTTTGATGACACACACAGACGCAGTCAGTACCCAGCTGCGCCAGTGGTGACCCCACCCTTACGAGATGTGAGAACAGCTTCCCCATGCCACATGGTAGGGTGTAGTCTCTAATCTTGCTGATGGAGATTAAATGTGGGATGATGTTCTACTGGTCTAGCTGTTCAGTTGATCACAAAAAGCATATTTTTTATGTATTTTATGTGTCTCTTTTACCCTTTTACCTCTTGAACTGGCATTTGTGTTACCTTAAAGAATTAAAATCCCCCTAAAATTTCTCAGATGCATGCACATTGTCATCTGGTTTTAATCAGTTATTTCTATCTCGGTGGGGATTCATTTATTTAACCACAATGTTACAATGTTTTTACTCGGGTTCACTTCACCTGGCTCTCCTATTCATTGCACACATACACAAACACACAGGTAGAGAGAAACTGTTGCATTCATAATGATACAAAAACTGAAGCTGAAATATTAAATTAGGTTTAAAAAAATAAATATGCCTGAGAATTTTAACGGCTCTGCAGCTGATAAATGGAAGATGTATTCTTCTTACATGCACTCTACTTTTATGTTATATCACTGCTATGACTTGGTTTCCATAATTGGTGATTCACTCACACACTTGCAGCCCTGTTTTTTTGTGGCTATGCAATGACCAGAGCAGAAAGCTTTGCGGTGAGATATTATCTTGACCTTCAGATTTGCTCTTCTAGAGATGTAAATAGGTGGAAAGTTCATTCTGGAGGCTGCACAAAGCAATGTGCCGGCATTTTGGCACAATTTCAGAAAAAGACAAACAATGTTTCTTTGTGGCCATATTTGAGTCTCTGTTATCATCAGTAAAGTATTATAACTACTTTGCTTCTATACTTTTAAAATCCTTTTTAAAATGCAAAGACAAAATGTCAGTTAAACATGTCAGTAAAGTTAAATTACAATCAAAGAATAATGTTTTGTGTGGATAAAGTTAGAGCACTCATAATATAGTGTCACTGATTCTTGAAACCCTGAAGTCATTTGAAAATAGCACGATACAGCTGAAGCGATCATTGTCAGAAGTGATACACGATAGTATAGCACAATTACACTCTGCTGTCCACTATATTAACCTCACATAAAGTATATCCAATATTCACCAGGCTGCTACAGACAAATTTACTTACATTGGTGCTCAAAGGGCATGTACATACTGGCTAAATGTCATTTGAAAACGCCTAATTAGACTCATAGATGGAATAAACCCTCACGGGAGCAACACATCTGTTTTCAATTTAAATTTGTGTAAAACCTTTATTTTTGCCAGCATACCTATACGTATACATTATTAATACACCCGAAAAAATTCCTCATCATTTCTGTCGTATCTTTTTGTCAGCAGGACCCCACAGGAGAGCGCGACTTTATTTATGATGATCAAATGTGATAATGTGATAAAGGCTGTGGTCGAGATGACTGGTTGATTACAGAGTGCAGTGCACCAGTCAGATGTTCTGCCTCTGAATGTGGCCTCACTTATCAGATTTGATGAAACGCTTGCTTGCACACACTTAATGGCCTTTATAGTATACAGACATAGAATATCCCTGCTGGATTAGTCAGATGCTTCTAACTAACCTTGAAATCCAAATATCAACATAAATATGAAAAATAAAACATGCCGATCTTGGTGCAAATTTGCTTATGCCATTTAATTTCAAATAAGCAAGCAAGTCTGTGAAGAAATTTAAATGACTGTTGCATTTTTACTGGGGAAAAAAATCTTTTGGGAGAGAGAGAGAGAGAGAGAGAGAGAGAGAGAGAGAGAGAGAGAGAGAGATTTCATGGAAAGAAAAACATTACACACATTTAACTGTTCCTAAAATTGAGTTTAATTTCAGAGAGGACAAGAGCAGGGTTTCCCTTGTAACCGCTAACCAACTATTTGCGCTATTCTCAACAAGAATGTAACTGATATTATGCTCTTTCCATCCCCGAAAGTCGATTTTCTAATCTCTTCAAATGATCTTTGGCATATGCCATTTGTAATTACATATTAACCAAGCTCTTTCTTGTATAGACTAAATTTAAGATACCACATTTATATTATGTCTCATTATTGCTCTCGTAGATGTATCCGCTCTCTAACCTAGATATTTTATGCTTGTGCTCATGATTTAATTATTCGGCAGAATATAAGAGAAGAAAGGTTCTCTTCAAACTCCACCCGCAAACTCTTTAACTCCCATCATCCTTACATTTATCATCATCATCATCAGTGAGTTAAATTACAGGGACAATGTTTCTATTTCCTTTCTTAACCAACATTGTTATTTTTACTGTGTAATTTTACCCGTGAAGTACGTACATATCCAGCCAGTTTGATGCAATGGGGAAGATTAGGATTTGGTCTCATTTAAGCTAAGCACTGCTACTGTAAAAACTGTGACAGCACAGCTGATTCTGGTGTAGCAAAGTAACAATTCTCATTTGTTGTTAGAGCTCGATCAGTCATGTGACGTTAATAATTAATACATATAATCAATAATTAATTTACAGTTGTGTGTGTCTAATTTTGTGTCTCTGTGTGTGCTGGAATGCAAATGTGTCTCTTGAGGATGCAGTATTTTTGTTACTTGTACCGTATGTTGGCTTCATCTTAAATTTAGATGATTAGAGATCCTTTGGTCTGATTATAATTGATGATCCTTAACCAGTTTTGTTTCCCCTCTTGCACTTGGTACTGTACACCCAGTGTATAATGTTTGTGGAAGCACAAAGAGTTTAGTAACACCCTCAGTGGTTGTGTGTATTTGTGTGGATGCAGAGTGCATGTGGCTTTCCTGGAATTTATTTTAAGCTTTTGTGGATTTCCCAAACTAAGGTTTAAATAGATTTTGTCATTGTTCATTTTGCCTTAAATGGGCCCCCTGTGTTTGTCTTTATACGTTAAACAGTAGGATTTTGGCTCTAGTTTGTGGCCTTTACCATGCAGATAGAGGTAGAAGTGGTTTAGATATGTCCTTTTCATCCATATGAACCCACGCATGGTGACCAGTATGGAAGCAGGCCTACAATCTACCAAAACCAACACAGAGACATATTTGGTTGGGCTGCAATCTGGTCCCAACTATGTTCTTTTACGCCCTTTTTCTCGGTTTTGTTTTTCCCATAGTTTGTGTGGTTTGGTTGTGTTTATTTCAATGCTACTTCATTTCTCAACTTACAGTTTATGCTTTGTGTTTTAGGAAAACACAGAAGCCACAGTTTGTTGATATCCTATCATCATTATCGCACCAGCTGTTTCCCTAAAACCTTTTGCATTTTTCCTGTTATTTTCTATGTTGTTTAAAGATTATCTGGGTTTAAATGGCACACAAGTTCTTGTCAGAATCCTTTATTATGCTGACATAGCTTTTGCTTTTTTTGCTCAACCAGGGTGGTGGACTACACACAATGTAGTAGTCGTTGTTGTTCCTAAATCAAAAGAATGGTGGTAATGAGGTGTGACAGATGCCCAAAGTAGATGTTGGTTGTGCTGCTGCTTGGCTTGCAGAAGCATTTTGTCATGACTGATAGGAACTTTTCATTGTTGGTTTGATGCTAACATAGAAGATGCTTTTTCATATGAAAGGAATAGCGAGCCTCGGTTTTATGTGTTTGCGCTCTTTTGCATGACAGAGTCTCGTAATGCCATTGCATCTGCGGTGGGTGGCCTCAGACAGTCACAAGTGATATTGCCCTTCAGTTATGTCCACGCTTTTTGGGTTTTCTAACACACCTCCTCTTTTCTGTGCAGGTACAGGGCCTATCCATATGAACAATGTTCAGTGTACTGGGTTGGAACATTCTATTCTAGACTGCTACTTCCAGGAGGTCCAACCATGGACATTCAAACACAGCCAGGATGCCTCAGTACGCTGCAACGTTCCTAAAACAGGCACAGAAAAGATGGTATGAAATCTACACCATCACAGTTCATGACCTTATTAGCTTTTCACTTATAGCACATCATCCACTTAATTCTTTTAATCCAATGGATTTCAAGGTGCGGCTCGCTGGTGGTAGAGTCCCATCAGAAGGCCGTGTAGAGGTGTTGATGGAGGTTGGGGGTCGTAAACGCTGGGGCTCTGTCTGTAGTGAGAACTGGGGCATAACCGAGGCCATGGTGGTATGCAGACAGTTGGGCCTGGGCTTTGCTGCCAGTGCTCATCAGGTAACTATCCCCTTGACAAACACAGCGGGTTATTTTGATCTCTTTTTATAGTGCAACCAACTTTTGTCAAAGTATTGTCATCAGTATCTGAAATGTTCTAAAAGGACAACGAAGCACTCCCACTTCTAACCCAATTAGTTTAATTTTGAAAATGTCAGAGTAAAGTGGTCAGAGCCATCTTTCCTCTAAGATTTATCAAAATCTAATCTGCAGTGTCTTAAGGTATTGATGAGAAATAAATGAACACGTAGAGACCAATCCATAGTCACAGCCCCTTCATTAACTTCAACAGTGACTGGGAAATGATGACTATGATACTATTTATTGATAGAAAAAACTACACCCTTCCTTTGACAGGAAACCTGGTACTGGCCTGGCGACCCAAGTGTCAGTGATGTGATTCTTACTGGAACTCACTGTGTGGGGACAGAGCTTTCAATTCAACAGTGTCGTCGTAACAACCATATCCATTGTCCTCGTGGAGGTGGAGCAAAGGCTGCTGGGGTCAGCTGTTCAGACAGTAAGTTGCAGTTTTCACCTGTAGTCTTCCCTTCTGCTTCAGTTTGGATCTTAACATAAACTTTTACACCTGCTTCAGCGGCGCCTGACCTTGTTGTGGATGCCCAACTGGTTCAGGAGACAGCCTACCTGGAAGACCGTCCGCTCCATCTTCTGACCTGTGCCAATGAGGAGAACTGTCTGTCATCATCTGCTGCCAGGATGAACTGGCCTTATGGCCACCGACGCCTGCTGAGATTCTCCTCCCGCATCATGAACTTGGGTCGTTCTGATTTCAGACCGAAAGCATCGAAAGAGAGCTGGACATGGCACCAGTGTCACAGGTATATTATTCTTGAAAAGAGGTAAAGGGAGGTGTTAAATTGCTTTACTGTTTAGGAGTGTGGGTTGACGGAGTGGAAAAACCTTTTAAATACTTAATAGGATGTAGGATGTTTTGGGTTTTCATGAGCTGTCAGAAATATTCAGGCAAAAACACGTTCTTTATTCCATATATATAAAGGGGCCAATTGGATATATGGATGTGGAGTAATGCTCCTTACACACGGAGTAATTAAAGGTATATTTATTTTAATTGCATTCAATTGCTACCAGAGAAGAAAACATACTGATGTGTGATCTCATTCCTGTGGACACGTAAGGGTGCTGCAGGTAGCATGCAATATGGCCAATAGACATAAGCGCCTTTGTCCGTCACTAGGCCTCAGCAATTAGTTTCTTTTCAGTGGGAAGAGAGCACTTTCAAACCTGTCAGGATGAGCGAAGAAGGTGGCATAGTGCTGACTGCGTGAGATGTCCCAAATCACGAACCCTTCTACAGCGCGTGTTTGTGGAAATGATGGTTGCAATCGTCCGGCCATAACAGGTTGGGTATAATACAAAGGACCGTGCAGCCTACGTGCAGTCAAGTCTGCCTCAGTTTATTACAACATATCAGGGCTATGGATGTGTGTATCAAAGCCTGCCATTCATTTAGAATGAATAAACACTTCAACCAAGCCAGAACTAAAATAAGCTTCTGTGAGAGGTGTTACGGTGACACCCTCTCTCATGTTCAAGCAGTGAGGTCATAAGGATATAAGCCATAGGGAGATAGTGTTCAGTAAGTGTAAATGCACACCCTCAGACATGCAGACACACACATACATGCTCTCACCTGGAGTTTCCCATCTGTCGTCACAGGCACTACCACAGCATTGAGGTGTTCACGCATTACGACCTGCTGACTCTGAATGGCACAAGGGTTGCAGAGGGACACAAGGCCAGTTTCTGTCTGGAGGACACATATTGCCCTGATGGTAATTTTCAGCACTATTCCCCCCCCCTCCAAAAAAAAATCCATAATGTTTCCCATTAGTGACAGAAAATTAATATCAATATTTCAGCTACAGCTATTCAGATTTTTACTTTGTGGTTAATGTATTAGATCGCCACTGTTGTTGTTTGTTTACTCTCCATTTACTTGTTATATCATGGATGAAATAGCTCATATGAAAAAGCCCATTGTTCATACAGTATGCAGTCCGACACAATTCAGAAAGCTAAAGGCTCTTAAAAATAACAGGGAGTGCCAAGCAATAAATGAGCTTTGATGTTGTGATTGATAATGTTGCTGATGTGTATTTTAGGCCTCCAGAAACGCTTTTCCTGCTATAACATGGGTGATCAAGGCATCTCTGTGGGCTGCTGGGATACATATCGCCATGATATCGACTGTCAGTGGGTTGATGTGACTGATGTACGGCCAGGAGACTACGTATTCCAGGTCAGAAGTTTATATTTGTCACTTCTTCTTTTTGAAAGAAAAATAAAACATAAGTAATGTTGCATTTCAGAAAACAGTAATAGGCTTATTCTGACTTTTACCAATAGTTAGAAAAGAAGGTCTGTTTGGTTAAAATGCAACTACTGTCAGCACAGTTTTCTCAACAACTTTCCGGTGACTGGTCGAGAATTAATCTGGAAAACAATCCTCATACAACAATGATATTTTTACACATATACTTTTGTTCAGATTAAACAAACACGATACTGTATAATATGACCCTTAATGAGCTTTCTGTTTTCAAAGCTAAGCTAAGTGATTGTTGGCTGAATTGTGTATGGCATACAGTTAGAGTACTGTGCAAAAATCTTAAGCAACCATCATTTCATAAAATTCTGCTTGCAAGGAGCCAGACCTATTTTGCAAAGTGGTCTTGAGCAATAGTTCTCCAGGCTTTCTGAAGGTCTTTTTCTTTGGACTTTGAGTGCTTTTTCCACTCACTTTCAGGTGATTATATCTTTAGGCACTTTGTCTCTAGCAGCCTGTTTCAAAAGCACATATATGTTCCAATGTCCTTTGTTGAATCTATGAAAAATGCCAATGATAACACAATGTGATAGGCATAAAATAATATTTTTGCACCAACAAGGTGATTCCTAAAAACCTATTAGATGAAAACTTGGCATATCTTGTCATGATGTGTAGTCTGTCCTTAAAGAAATCTGGGGGATCTGGGCAAGTGGAGGGCAGGAGAAGAGGTGGCAGGTTTAAAAAGCACACAAACAGTATCTGAAAACCGTGTCCTTAAGAAAAAGAAAAAACTCCTGCAAAGACCTGACACAGTATGCAAGAGAAGAATCTGGTCATTCAGGTGACAGAGGTACAGCAGTCAGTGTCTTCAGCCAAACACAGTGGAGTCTCTGTCATGATTTGGGGTTGCATTTCAGCCAGTGGTCTTGGGAATCCTGTCAAAATGGATAATTCCATCAATTTTGACAGGATTCCCATCCATCAGATTTTGATCCACCATGCAGTATCATCTGAAAAGCATCCGATCATTTTTCAGTATGAGAATGATCTCAAACACACAGTAATGCAGTAAAAGTATACCTGGATAGAAAAACACATGATGGAACACTCAGTCATGGACCCTTCTTCCCAGATCCCAGACCTCAAAATGATTGAAATAGTGTGACATGATCTGTACAATTAATGGAACAAAAGGCAGCCACCCTGCAAAGAAGAGCTTTGAATGTCTTTCAAGAAGCCCGAAGAACTAAGACTACTTAAAGAAATTACAAGAACGCTTGCCTAAGAGAATTAACGCTATGTTGGAGAATAAAGGCGTTCATACCAAACATTGTCTTTCAAGCTCATTAGAATTGTACAACCTGTGCTTTTACTTTATATGCTGCGTTTTGGATGTTTCAATATGTTGCTGCACCTGGTTCCCATTTTCCTAACAGAATACGAAGAAATGGGCTGGCTCAAGACTTTTGAATAGCATTTTATGAGTGCAGTATTAATGTTCTCCTTTAAGTTTCAGAACAAAATCACATTTATTTCTCAAAATGTTCAACTGGCTCATCAAGAGATCCTTTGATTAAGAGAGGTTCACGGGCTCTAAAGGCAGATTTCCTCATGGCTGGTTGTGGTTTCTGTCTATTTCAGTAAAACCTACTGACCTTCTTCTAAACAGTCATCACCTTAACCATTCCTTTATCTCTCATTTCTTTGTCGAATTAAGTCATTGTGGCTGCTAGTCTAAAACACATCAACGACTCCATATCTCATTATCCTCCTTTTTTAGTACAGACCTCTGATCTACCAGTCTTCAGATCTTAGCATGCTCCCAATTACCTTCTCGATGTGGTAGACTGGTTACAGTATAGCTCACTGTTTGATAATTATTGCTGTTACTCAGTTTGTCTGAGAGGTTGCACTAGGTCTTTGTAATTAACACCGTTCTGCTGTCTATTTAGGAAGAGTTCATTTAATTTCGGCATGATTGATGTGTCATACTCATATATTAAGGCATTTGTTAACTGTGTGTATTTTAAGTAAGATGAGTGGGGCGTAATTAAGTGGCACACTGCTGTAGCATAGTATGGAGGCAAATCAAGGCAAATACATGATAGAGCAGGCAGAAATTGAGTTATATTAAATGATAGAAAGAGACAGGAACCACTGAAAGTGCAAAGGTCATCATGAAAGGGTATGAACCAATTTAAACTTAGAGAAATGACAAAGTAAAAACTGTGAAGGAGTTTTTCACTGAGGCTGCAGAATTGGAAAAATACAAACATCTCTTATAGCAGGGCTCCTCTGTGCTGTGTTCTTTCATTTATCTAGTAAAGTGCAGATGATGCCTGACTTTACAGATCACGGACTTTACAGAAGGATTCAGCAGGCCTGCCCTTGAACCACCCAGTGCTAATGAAACACACAATTTACCCAAATTAACTAGTGCCTCCCTTTAGTCAAACAGCACCTAGTTCCCTTCTTCCATTAGGAACGGCTAATTTGCCACCAAGGAATTTCTCCTGCCCTGTTTTTATTTTTATAGCTACTTTCTCACTGAGCAACGCATTCTGTCACCGAACCAATCTTCTGCAAAAGCCTCATACACTCTGGTCCAACACTGTAATTTACACTGAAAAATTAAGAGACAGTTTTTCTGCATTCACTGTGTTTTTAAGATGGTTTTTCCCTTTTTTTTTTTTTAGTATAGTTAGCCTTTTTGCTTGCTTTAAGCAGTTTGTAACCTGTACTTAAAGTGGGTGCAGCAGTTTGCAGAGCAACCATTACAGTAAATGGCATCTCAGTATTATCACCAGACCAGATTAGGAGAATGGTTGTATCAGCAGTTACAGAGTTGCTCTGCAAATGACAGACTAGGCTATTAGTAGAGTATATGGCAACATTCAGAATAAGACTAATTTCAGACACATAAACATTCTTATGCATAACTACTCTTTTGCAAAACACTTTAATTTCAGGCCCTTGTTGTTGCACTCCAATGTCAGTATGAGGAGCAGAGAAGATTTTTCCCTTGCAGGCGCTTTGGGCTCCTGTAAATTTCCAGAGTCTCTTACGCAGCCAGTTGCCATAGTTTGTGTGAGCATTTAAATCTTTTAGTTAAATCTTTTTGTACAAGTTGTAAAAGCAAATAACAATAGAATTCCTGTGATGGCTAAACAGTATGTTTCGTGCTTTGCATAACACAAGCATTTTACTGACCCATGTTATTCAGTGTATATATTCAGCTGAAGACTACCAGGAAAACATCAGTCCAGCTTTAGGTCCCTGTGAAAGTACCACATGGTGTATTTATCCTTACAATAGTAATACTGTATGGAAAAGTCATCCAACTTTTTATAGATGAGAAACAGACTGACTATAAAAACAATACCAGCTACGAGTGCAGTTTAATAACAGGCCCTCAATGTTAAATCCAACTGCTCTTTATTTAAACTGCTTTCCCATGTGTGGGCAGAAGAGACTTGTTCCTTCCTTAGCCACGAACATGGTCTACTGAGGATACTTTACTAGACCAAAGTGTGTGCCCTGTTTCCTAATAAATGACATTCTATATGATCGTTTTAATTTGCAGGTGGAAGTCAACCCCTCACTGGACATGGCTGAGTCTGACTTTATGAACAATGTTATGAGATGTCGGTGCAAATATGACGGCCACAGAGCTTACATGTATGGATGCCATGCAGGTGAGGATACTAAAAGTCTTTTTACATCACCTTAATTTTCAGCTCTCACCTCATAGTAATGATGTTGTTCCTTTACAGGTGATGCATATAGTGCAGAAACTGAAGACCTGTTTGAGCATCAGAGGCAAATCACCAACAATTTTCTGTAGCCTGTCCCAGGGTCCAGGAGGAGGCCTCATCTGGCCCAGAGACCACTCAGGGTGGGCTTAAGTTGATGGCATCAGGCCCTTTGGATATTAGGACCCACAATAATATGTAAAACAGTGCCTGCTCATCTCCTTGGAAGATGTGGACATAATAATACACAGCAGCGGCCATTGCAGAGACAGTACTCTTAACTCAGTCGCCGACTACAAGAGTTGGGAGGTGCAAGATGGTCTACGTGTTTTTTACTCTAGTTAAGTAAGATTTTTGTTATTATAACTACACTATTTTTTTGTGAATGTGGACTACTAGTAACTTAAATTAGATTTTAAAAACACATACACATGAAAGATCTTCATGTCACTGTAACTAATA
Organism: Benitochromis conjunctus; assembly: GCA_015052645.1. Lineage (NCBI taxonomy): Eukaryota > Metazoa > Chordata > Actinopteri > Cichliformes > Cichlidae > Benitochromis > Benitochromis conjunctus. The sequence goes on from VOQK01014305.1 coordinate 22,657, forward strand.
TGCCACAAAGACAACAGGGAAGCCGATGCTGTAAGGAAATGACAACCCCAAAGTTGGAGACTAAAAATGGGTGTGTTAGAATTATTTTCCCCAATATCATGATAGAAATTTAGGATTGGATCATTTGTAATTGTTGTGCTTTTGCAATACTTGCGTTATTGGTGCTCTTTAACAATACTGTATGTCGTTATTTTAACCTCAGTATATTTCAGGTGAACGGTACATTCTGGGTAGTTTTCCTTTCAGATTATTTTTACTTTGGTTTAAAGAAAAATCAGCATTTTATAGAAGTGTAGCTGTCCTTCTCATCTAGAATAGATGTCCGATTATTTTTGTGGAACAAAGCACTTTATCCTTTAAACATCAGTATTCTTGTTTTGTCCCCAGTCTTGTTTCATGAACCATTAAGAATTTTATCATTTCATAATTACATTTAAAAAAAGTGAAATACAAAGCGTTTTTTGTTTTTTTTTTCATATTCAATGTGTTATTTATGCTATACTTTATTACTTTATTTATTCGTGGAACTGACACCTAAACAGCATTCTTAGTGAAGAGGTTGTTAGCTAGAGTCTATATAAAATGCTTTTGCTGTTTTTCTAGACCAGGGGATAAACCAGTCATTTATATAGTTGTTAAAGTATTTGGTATTTGAACAACCCCATAATATAGATGAATAATTGTAGATATATTTTATTTTACTTAATAAAACAACTGTAATGCTAAAGTGTTTTTTTTTTCCTCTTCCACCCTCTCTGATGGGAGAGAAAACTGGTTTGACAAGACCACAGTATTGGGGCAGGCGAGAAGGCAGGCTGGGTTTTGAGAGCATATAAAAAGCCTTTTAATTGCATACGTTTAGTTACACTTACTGTTAAGGTTAACATTCGGGCTGTAGCAAAGGCTTTACAAAGAAACACTATGGAGATGTTACTTATAGAATCATTTAAAAAGGACGAAATTGTGTTTGCGTGTTTCCATAGGCTACAATAAAAGAGATTTGGCAAGAGAGTGAAAGAAAGGATGGAAAAGAAAAGGAGAAAGACAGAAAGGGATTAGGGTTTGGAGAAAGACTCGAGCAGACATACAGTTTTTACTACCAAATCTGCGTTTTTTTCTAGGCAGCCATACAGCGACCACAAGCTGGCATTTTCAGCTCTCGTACGAGAACAACATGTTTGTCTGGGAGAAAAAAATGAAATCAAATGTCCTGTTCATGTTTCAACAGTGGCCTTGTGCTTACAGAAGGCCTGCTAAAACGTACTGTATATTGTACACTTTTGCTGAATAAGTATCTCTTAGCACAGCAAACAACAATACAACATTTTCTGTACAACGTGGAACACGTGTTAATGATGTTATTTTACCCATTAATGTGTTTGATGTGTTTGGCTTACTGGCTTAGTGGTTAAACCTATTAAGATGGTTTTCTAATGGACAGATTCCAGGACATGTTTGTGGAAGAGACACGTCACTCATAAAGACAGCTGCAGACTTAATTAATTTCTTCAGCAGATTGTCGTAATCCTCACCAGGACTTTTTTTTTTTTTTCCTTGACAAAGAAGGCCCTTTACAACTCTGTTATATTCATGCATGCCCAGCCGAGCACAGAAATATTTGGGGGGAAAGTCTAAATTTGCTGTTTGCTGATGCTTTTCTGTTGTTTTGTGCTTATGCACAGTGTATTTTGACATATTACCATGGTCTTTTTCTGTGTTATTTAACATTATATGCCATCCCATAGCTTAAGTGGCTGTATATTCATCATATTACTGTATTATTACCCATGCTGTAGGCATAGCACTGGGATATTGTTTTCTATGGCCAGTTGTGCTTTATTTCTGTCTTTAAAGCTGAGAGTGTGATCTACGTGGTGCTTATCTACAAAGCTGTACTCTCAGGGATTTTGACCTCATCTAAAAACTAAAAATAACACGATGTGATTAAGTTTGCTTTTAGCTGTGATGCATACTTTATGACACC